>JACJUY010002507.1:98918-123836 GCA_014220935.1 Platorchestia sp. MABIK | reverse complement strand
AATTTGATTAAATATGACTAGTTTTATTAGCATTTTCTTCGCTTTTAAATTTCTATTAGCATTGCGATTCAAGCAAAGTGACAAATTTTTTACCTTAAAAAACATGAAAGGAATTAGAAAGTTGATAAATTGAAATAACGAACCTTAAAAACTACCTGTGAACTATTGACAACGGAAAAGAACTAAGTTGGTTGTTTAAAATTGGCTTATTTCTTAAAATGAATAGAGACTCTAAAATCCTTAAATCGGAGGCAAATTTAGATCTAGTAAAAATTTTAAAATTACTGATGTCAAACGGGCTATTACAATGCTCTGAATGATCCCTAATATCTGAATGCGAAGGACTAGACAAAATATTTCCTTTGCGGTAACTCCTACCTCGATGCTCGGCCACCCTACAGCCTAGAGTACGCGACGTCAAACCGACGTACTCAGATGCACATCGTGCACAACAAAATTTGTAAATTAGGAGGCCATTTATTTTGTTGGAGATGAGCGAATGCTCGAAACGTTCAATTTTATTGTTTTACTTGCAATTTTTAATTCGAGTAAATGTTTTATACGGTATTTTTAGTTCTCTCCTTTTTACTTAAATTTCTTGAAGCATTTCATTTTAACCGATGAGGCCACTCTCAGATACAACGAAACGTTGAGAACACATGCAACTTGCACAACTGGGTAGAGGATAACCCTCATGAAGTGCATCGGCGTGACCTACGTGATTAAGTGTCAAAGTGAGGGCTGATATTTTCGGCGATTATCTGATTGGGCCATTTATGACTCCGTCTCCTCTAATGGACGTTTAAGCCACGTTTATATGATCGAGACGTGTTGCTTCTACTGCTAGACGATGTGCTCCTATAGTTATTCTGCACCATCAAATATAGTTTCAGCACGACGGAGCTCCAGCTTATTTCAACAGGAATACTCGCCGATATCTGAACGACTCCTCTCTGAACTGGAGAATAGGGTGTACTAGACCAGTTGCTGGGGTCCAAGATTTCCAGACATAAGTCCTTCTGATTTCTCACTCAGGAGCTACATGAAACCATTGATTGACGAATCACCGTTGGGATCTGAGATGGATCTTGCAGCAAGGATTTCGGCTGCTGGAGGCAACATTGCAGGAGAACTAAGACTTCAGAATCGTGCCCAGCAATCCATTCGCATGAGGTAAATAGAACTGCGTGCAGAGGGCAGACATTTTGAATAGTTGTTATAAAGCTTGTCTAACGAAACGTCTCCTTTTCTGATATTCGTTTCTTTTTCCATTAGAACATTCCTCAGAAACAAAAATCTTAAAACTGGGTATCAAGGTTACACTTTCAACTTAAGTGTTTCGAAAACTAGTTTTGAAATATTTGGTATTCGGAAAAAAGCGTTTTTCTGCCTGTCCCTTAGTAATGTTGAAGTTTGCCCAATGGTCATCAAGGTCTTTTGATTTTACACCCCTAGATTTCTACTCCTAGGAATATTTGAAGGATTTAGTGTATGAAACACCGATTCATTCCCAAAAAGACCTCATAGGTAGAATTGTTGAAGTCTCCGCAAAGATTATTGAAAACTTCTGACACTGCAACAGATTCTAGAAGTTGAACATGTTTGTTCAGCATGTTTTTTGAACATCTCTAGTTACAATCAAACCTAATTTTGAAATCTTTTTCTCATTGTCACAATGATTAAGGCTGCTATTCTGTTTCTTAGTGCGTTATAAAAATATTTTCCTAACTTCAACGTTTCATTTCCCTGCTACTCTCTATTCTACATATAGTTAATCTTGTCATGTGACCGCCTAGTATCAGCATCTGTTATCATTACTCTTTCGTTGGTGCCCTCCGACCCAGGTAACTGAAGGTTTCCAGTGCCCTGCTCATTTTTGTTAAAGACTATGACATAAAATTTAGTTCCCGTTTAGTTTTCTGCGTGGTCGACACCTGGAGGAGCTTGTCATGTAGCTGATGCCAGGTCGCTGTCCGTCCTATACATGCTCCTATTTCGGGCCCCGGTCGTGCAACCCAGCGGAGTGTCTCTGTCAATTGTGTTAGTTCTATAGAGACGGAATAAATTCAATCGTATGTGGATGTGATCTATATTGATGAAATCTCCATGTAGCCCATTATTTATGAGACTTCATTTTCAGAATGTGTTTTTCATTATTTGTTTGAAATATTACTATTATTATCATTATCATTAATATTATTCTATATAAGAAAGTTTTAGCCTCTCTCAACCACGACAAAAATGTTCCAAGAGAGGAAAGAGGAAGGCACCATTTAGTTTGGAGTTGAGGGAACGCTGAATCTATGCACAAGGCGCACAGAAAGAGTAAGCTAAGAAAGAAGTTCATGAAAAAAGAAAAAGTTGAAGAAGAAAGTAGTAGATGCTGAAAACCAGGACAGCAGTGAATCGAAAAAAGATGGTCCGAAACAAAACAAAAACCCATTCTATTTGAACAAAAGGGAAACCTACCTAACCTTAGGCTGGGGCCCTCACATAGTCCCCCTGTGAGCGCTAATTCTCATAGAAACAACAGTTGTATCCCCCTGAGGGGAGTTAAATTATTACCACGTTAATACGTGTAACATTCTCGGTCGTTTGGAAGTGTGAGGAATAATCAGAACTATAACGAATGGTATCCAAAGGCAACAAAGATAAATTAGTGCAGCCTTTGTGTACTGGAGTTCAAGTACTATTTTATGATGAGTTTGTTCAACAAAGTGCCGGTTCCCTTGCATAAGAACAGGTTATCAGTAATATCGATATTAATAAATTGCTTGAGCAGGGACAGCTCATGGCGCTCGTTCTACGACGATTTCGTGAAACCGAAAATCGTACTATTAGAACATTATTCTAATGTTCTAAGAAGTCTTATGTACGAGAAAAACGAACAAATAGTATTTCTGCATTCGTTCAACTGCGGATTTAGAGTTATTCGTAAATTCTTTGTGAAGTTTTGGCCAGCGAGAATCGTAACGATTATTAAGTAAGGTGCTTAGACCTTTTGTACAAAATGCTTACTACATCGCTTGGTTAATAAACTACAACCCACAAGGAAAGTCTCCTGGCAGAGAACCACTCTCGAAGGTTAGGAACCTAAAATTTTATACATGTGTTATATCTCAGGATGTGCCTCGTAAAGGGAGCACCGCCGGATGTCTTTGTCTCACTGGGTTTCGCATGTCTCGGAGCCGGATTAGTCATAAACGGCCGGAACTGACCGACAGAAGTCCTTTATGGTGCCATGCCTCTGCCACGTTTTACAAACACCGGAAAGTCCTTGTTTGACTTCCGGGCACTGCTAGTTTTAAGGAAGGTCTATCACCGATGGAGTCAGTACATTGTTAGGAGCATTGCTGTGCCTATACTTATCCTTCTCCCGAGTTTGCGGCTTAGGGAACTGAAGTGAAGTTAAAGCTTCTGCTACAATACCTCTAGTTGTGCCGATAGTACGACACTACAAATTGGCGACGAAGATTTCGAATCTCCAAAGTGAATCTGAACTTTGCAAAGTGCTTTGAAACCAAGATGGCGTTTTCTACAGTTAGCTGTCCTCCATTCGACGTTGAAGTAGAAACAGTGTGCGAGTTTCTGCAGAGACTACAAGTACAGTGTGCAGACGCTCTTCAGAAGGCGGGAAACAATGTCAGTAAGAAAGCTAGTGTTATAGTTAAAGCCTTGCCTATAAACATCATTACTGATCTACAACGAAGAATTAAACCTACGTTACTTACTGATGCTACGTATGATGAACTAGAAGAAAAGTTGATACATCAACTTGAAATCAAGAAATCCATTGTCGGCGCATCTGTTACATTTCTAAATAGAAAGCAAGGTGTTAATGAATCCATAGAAAGTTATGTTAAAACGTTAAATAACTTAGCATATGCGTGCAACTACGAAAATTGTTGTCGTAATCGTCTATTGAGAGATGCCTTCGTGGCTGGTCTTCATTCAGAGCAAATTCTCAGTGCAGTTCTACAGAAGTGTGATACCAAAGCATTCAACGAATGTGTTGAACATGCAAAACTCATCGAACAGTTAAGTTCCGATGCTCAAGATGTTATTCGTGAGGATTCATCTTCATCGTTTTTCACAACAGGAAAATTACAGCGGAACTATACATGCATCCGTTACGGAGCTAAGCAAAAGCATCTTGCAAAGAATTGCTATGCATTGAAACTGAAGTGTAATACATGTGGGAAGACAGGCCACATTTCTAAAAGTTTGCAAATCTACGACGGCAGCACGGCCTTCTCCGGCGGAGCCCACACGAAGGGGACCTACACGAAGAGAAATGGACGCAGCCCGCACTTACATAGTGCAGCCGGAAAGAAGGGATTATCATTGCAACGTCGGAAAAGAAGATGGGTCAATGAAGAGTTCACGTGAACCTCCACAGCGGAAGAACGAAGTTGTTCTACAAAACACTTGGAACGAAATCGGTGACGGTAATTTCTCTGATAATCACTTGAATGACTCTCATTTTTTAGAGTAAACACCACTGTAATTCCCGTTACAAAAAAACCTACTATGTTAACATGCAACTTGAATTGTAAACCTGTTGAATTTCTGCTTGATAATGGTAGTGCAGTCTCAACTATACGTAAAAGTGATGCACTTGTAGTTGGTGCTGTTATAAGTCCTACGTGTAGCAAAGTGCTCGGATACAGTGGTGGCTCTGTAAATTTGCTTGGTCAATCTTCAATAATCACTAGTTATAAAGACGTCAGTTTTAATCATAAGTTTCTCATCGTGGAAGATGATAGAATCAACTTGCTTGGCCGAGATATTTGTTCTAAACTCAACGTAAATGTTGTCATTCCTGATGAATACGAAACTATAAACAAAACGGATTGCCATAGGTTGCCGAGAAGCTTGTCTTTGAAATATGATTCGTACTTATCATCTGATTCACAGTCTAACTTTAAAGATACCGTTCATCTTGATGTGTTGCCTAATGCAGTTCCTGTATTTTGTAAAGCACGCCCTGTTCCTGTAAGACTAAAAGACTCTGTCAAAACCGAGCTGGAGCGCTTGCAGAGTATGGGTAAAATTTCTAAAGTGTATGATAGCCAATGGGCATCTCCTACAGTTAATGTTCTAAAGTCTGAAGCAGTGTGAGAATCTGTGGAGATTTTTCAGCCTCCATTAACAATTTTCTGAATCCAGTTCATTCTGTTCTACCTGTCATTGATGATGTAATTTTTCAAGTCGGAGACGCGAAGTTTTTCTCCAAAATTGATTTGTCAAATACATTTCTGCAAATTCCGTTGGACGAGGAGTCAAAAAAGTTTACGACCATTAACACCTCGGAAGGTTTATTTATGTACAATTACTTACCTTATGGATTGCGTGCAAGCCCTGGCATTTTTCAAGCGTTCATGAATAATACTCTTTCTGGCATCGATAACATCATTGTGTACCAGGATGATCTACTAATTTTGACCTCTTCCTATGATGCTCATTTGGAAGTTCTTGATAAAGTGTTGTCTGTCCTCAAAAATGACGGAATTCGCTTAAATCTTCCTAAATGTGCCTTTTTACTGATCGTGTGTCTTATCTAGGCTACGTTTTCGATAACAAAGGTGTTCACCCTAATTCTGAGAAAGTAGACGCAATTCTCAATGCTCCTGTTCCCAAAAACCTCAAACAGTTGCAAGCTTTCATTGGATTGTGTAATTTCTACAGTCGTTTTGTACCCAAATTTTCTCTTGTCATGCATCCTCTGTATTCGCTACTTAGGAAAGATGTACCTTTCCGGTGGACTCCGGAGCAGGATAAAAGTGCCCAAATAATCAAGGATATCTTTCGTTCGCATAAGCCTCTAAAATTGTTTGATCCCAACCATGAAACTCTCCTTGAAACGAATAGTTCTGGTTATGGGGTTGCTGCCGTACTCATGCAACGCGTTGGTCCTTCTCACGATTGGTGTCCTGTTCAATTTGCTTCTAGATCTCTAAATAAGGCAGAGCGAAACTATTCTAACATCGAAAGAGAGAGCCTTAGTGTTGTTTTCGGTGTCGAAAAATTCAAGAAATTTCTTCTTGGTGCTAAGTTTATTATTCATAACGATCAAAAACCTCGTTGTAAACTTTTTGCACATAACAAGGGTGTACCTCTCAATTGTTCCGCTCGTATTCAAAGATGGGCTCTCAGACTGTCCCAGTTTGACTATGTTTTTAACTACTCGAAATCCAAATGTAACGTAAATAGCGATTGTCATAGTAGGCTTCCTCTACCCACAACGGTAACTGAACTAGAACCCTACGAAATGATCTTTGCAGTGAACTCTCTCGAGAAAACTCTAATTACGTGTGAAAATATAAAAACTCATACTGATGCGGATAGTGAACTATGTCAACTCAAACAATACACGAAGTTTGGCATGCCTCCTAAACCTAATCCTAATTTGTCTAAATTTAAGAACCTGCTACCTCAGATGACCATCATGAAAGTTTGTATACTTTATAAAGAAAGGGTTTTAATTCCCAAGTCATTACGGAGTTTAGTTCTTGAAACATTTCATGATGGACATCCTGGCATTTGTGGCATGAAGTCTTTGGCCAGATCTATTATTTGGTTTCCCGAAATGGACAAAACTATTGAAGACATCGTAAATAAAAGGTTACCCTTAATGTCAATTAAATCGATCAAAACCTAGATCTGGAAATGTAGAATGGCCTACTCCTTCTCGTCCTTTTGAACGTATTCATGTTGATCACTTTTTCTACGAGAATAAAATTGTTTTCATTGCTGTAGATGCATTGTCTAAATATATAGAATGCGAAGTTGTACCATCCACGAGTGTATCAGATACTGTCGATGCCTTGAGAATGATTTTCAGCAGAAACGGGTTGTGTGATGAGCTCGTAAGTGACAATGCTTCTAACTTTACATCTCAAGACTTTAAAGATTTCCTAATTTCCAACGGCATTGAGCACCTCACACCTCCGCCCTACTCTCCAGCAAGCAGTGGTCAAGCTGAGAGGGGGGTAAGAGTCATTAAAGACCTGTTGAAAAAACTCTGTTCTTCCGAATCGTTCAAATCACGTCTAGCAAAAGCGCTATTGCCATCACATTGTATTCCTCATAGTGTCACAAAAATTGCTCCCTCTGTAGCGCTGAACAATCGTAAATTTGTTACTTCTAGAGATAGAGTTCCTCCTAAATACTCTGTGTCCAGGTCTAAGCCTATGTATGAACCTCAATTTGATGTCGGTGACCATGATCTTGCTCTGAATTTAAGAAATGGCCTCAAGTGGCTGAAGGGAATTATTGTTGGTAAAGTTACTGTTAATATCTTTCATGTTCAAATCTTAGCATTAAATGTAATCTGGAAGAGACATTCAAATCAGCTGCTTCATTCTTTCAGTAATTTGGGATCTTTCAGTAGCAAGGCGACTGAGCCTTCTACTTTGCAGCCTGTTAGCAGTTCACCTGTACAAAATGAACCGCGTAGATCAGGTAGAATAATTAAACCTGTAATGCGAATGGGTTGTTGAGTTCTGCCTTCCGTTTGTCATATATTCATCTAAAGGGGAAAAATTGTTATATCTCGGGATGTGCCTCGTAAAGAGAGCACCGCCGGATGTCTATGTCTCACTGGGTTTCGCATGTCTCGGAGCCGGATAAGTCATGAACGGCCGGAACTGACCGACAGAAGTCCTTTATGGTGCCTTGCCTCTGCCACGGTTTACAAACACCGGAAGGTCCTTGTTTGACTTCCGGGCACTGCTAATTTTGAGGAAGGTCTGTCACCGATGGAGTCAGTACATTGTTAGGAGCGTTGCTGTGCGTATACTTATCCTTCTCCCGAGTTTGCGGCTTAGGGAACTGAAGTGAAGTTAAAGCTTCTGCTACAATACCTCTAGTTGTGCCGATAGTACGACACTACAACATGCATAGGAGACAGCAAATTTTTGCCAGCTATCGCCACAAGTACAGTAAAATGCAATAAGATGCACATGTCTTCTGGGTAATTCTTATCATTCAGAGCGCAACTAATCAGCGACAGTGGTCTGGTGAGAACAGACAGTTGCTCGCTGTTTTTCTAAAACAAAACAGATACAAAGCTCAGTCGGCTGGTGAAGCAACCTCCGGCACGATGAAAACCTCTTCTCAATTTTCATTAATTTTTGCTTTATTGCACTGTTACGCTGTTGGTATCTTGGCTACTGATATCGTGACCAAGGAGTGGCCATGCCCTTTGGACGATGAATTCTTACCCTGCGTCTGCACGGAAAATGCAGAAAAAAAACTTGACGTGGATTGTTCACTTGCTGAAACAGAAGAGCAGCTATCAGCAGCGTTTACAAATGCCCACTTTCCATTTGTAAACATGGACAGTCTTTTGATTGATCACACCCCCTGCAATGGATGTTCGTTGGACATTTTAAAGATAGATACTTTCGGGCCGGTCAGTTTTCGAAATGTGCAAATACATGAAACCGCTCTTACCACAGTTATTGAAGGAGCCTTCGCAAATTCAGAAGAATACCTCGAAACGTGGGACTTGAGTGGGAATAAAATTAATTCTTTCACTTTTGAAGTCGTCGAAGCTTTTTCCGTGCTGGAAACTCTAAATCTCAGTGATAACGCTCTCAATGGCACGAGACCAGTACCTGACATCTCTTCGACTTCCCTCAAAAATTTAGACCTCTCAAACAACCCCGAAGTCGTGTTCGGCCCTAACGTGGTTACCAACTGCCCTGCACTTGAAGACCTTCAGTTGAGCAACATCAGCCTCACACAGATCCCTCAAATTGACCAGGACCAAACCAGCATGTTCAACGGCCTCACAGAACTCAGAACTTTGGATCTCTCCAACAACAAGCTAACTGAATTGCTCGCATTCGTCATCGATCCTGGAACTCAGAGCAAACTGAATTACATCTACCTATCCAACAACAACATACAGATCCTACATCCAGACTTCTTAACAAGTAAGTAACGCTTTATACAGAATAAAATAGAATTTTTTTTGTCATTGCCAGCTGCACGAAACGGCTGTTTTTCCCGTCCCTTGAGAAACTAGTCTTCAAAATAACGCCGTTCTATTACGCACTTGATTATTTTCAACACTTTCGATGTACCATTACTCCAAAACGATGGCATAAATTGGAACAAAAATAAGAAGTAAGTAAACTCATTTAACGACAGCTTCGGTCCAGGACTATTTAGCTGTCGCTTTGGCAGTGTGCCAAAGTTACAAAACATTATATATTTTTAGGGGATCATTGCATTGTATACGTCGTGATCTTGAATTCTGTCCATAATTTCCGGATATAGGTTAGTTGACGATGTTTTGCCAGTAATTAGGTCGTAAACAGCGTTTCCTTGCGTTTTCGTTGCGTTGCGTTTTCGTTGCGTTTACGTTGCATTAACCGTTAGCTAGGGCCCTCACATTGTCCCCCTGGGAGCGCTAGTTCCCATAGATACAATAGTTGTATCCCCCTGAGGGGAAAGAATTTTCCTTCAGCTAAATAATATATTGTATTGAAACACACCTTGTAATTTCTACGTCCTAAATTTGTTCGCTTTTAAGAACCTAAATCTAATTTTTTTATTTATCTGGTATTGAATTTTGGCTGGTACAGGAAACGAAACAAGTATTATTTTATCTATATGCAGGATGCAATGTGAAAGAAGTAAAATTTACTACAGCACAGAGATAATAAACTATAACTCTTTCGTAGAGTTTACATTCAATTATTCAGTTAAAATATGCGAGAACTTTACGAGCATATTTCTGAACTTTTTCTCCATGAAGAAAACAGTTCAGCGAGATGAGTAATTTATTGTTCCTTAATTTATTCTCCCTCAGGGGATACAACTATTGTATCTATGGGAATTAGCGCTCCCAGGGGGACAATGTGAGGGCCCGAGCTGAGAGTTAGGTAGGCCTTCTTTTTGTTGAAATAAAATGCTTTTGTTATGTTAAGAACCATCTATTTTCGGTACACTGCTGTCCTGTTTTTTCAGCACCTACTACTTTCTTCTTCAACTTTGATCTTGTTTCATGAAATTCTTTCTTATCTTACTGTTTCTATGCCCTTTCTGCATAGATTCCGCGTTCCCTTAACTCCATACTAAATGGTGCCTTCTTCCTACCTCTCTTTGGATCGCCTTTCTTGCAGATAGGGAGGCCTAAACTAACTAAAAATCTGATCTAGTCTAATCTTAATTTATTCATTATTTTGTAATTCGTCATTTTCTTGCGTATAATTATTACAAATTAAAAGGCTTACACTGCATTGCTTCATTTTACGATTTTGACTTATTAATGTTGTCTTGGAATCCTAAAGTTGATTGAATTGTTTATTAATGTTGACTTTAACGGTTATCATTATAGTAATTGTTAATGTTTAACTGTGTTGCTAACATTAATGCTGAGCTCAAACACACGTTGTTACATTAGTACATTTGTTTTTCCACTATTTTGATAAATTGATGTTTTTCTGGCAATTTATTTGACAAAGTTATACCCTCCATTGCTCACGTTTTATAATTCAAACTACCTACTATTTATGTAATTAATTGATAAAATAGGAGTTAAGAAATCGTACAGAAAATTATGCATACCAGGTAAAGTGCACAGCTATGCATTGTGGTTGAAGAATATACTTTTTAAATTGTTATAAACGGAATATAACAATCTGAATTGGATTAGATTCTAAGTTAGATTTAAGTCTCTCAAGCTGCGACAATGATGTTCCGAGAAATAAAGCGCAAAAGCACCATTTAATGCGTTATTATGGGAACGGGGAATTTATGTACAAGGTGTGTTTCCATACGCTAACTATAGAAACATCAAGATTGAAAGAATTTATGAAACAAGATGAAAGTAGAAGATAGTAGATGGTGTTGATCTTTTTTTGGCACCTATTACTTTTTCAACTTTCATCTTGTTTCATAAACTGGTAAAGCGGAAGACCTATCCAATTTAAACAAAAAAGGCCTACCTAACGTTTAGCTCGGGACCTCACATCTCAAACGAAGTTCTAATGCCCGTCGAGGCAGTAGTTATACCCCCCTGAGGGGTATAATAATCTGAAGATGCCAAATAAAGGGATTATTTTCATTAAATAAACTTCACTCACTAAGGATATCAATGTCAAGTTCTGTAATTTTAAGGCCAAGGCAGGAATCAATCTCCTTATGTCGCAGCACTTCGTGGGAGATTATCTTATTTGGATTGCCGGAATCATGGTCCATTCGATCATCATTTAGCTAGGAAATTTAAAATCTAGAGGATAATAATTATAATTTTAAAAAATAAATATTTTCATGTATAAATTATAAATTTTAATTTTTAAAATTATGATTTTTTCGAAAGGAGATTATCTATTTTGAAACTTTTAGTGCAGCTGGTTCGCCAAAGTTAATTTTCACCAATTAAATTGGAAGTCCCATTCTATAAACTATATTTTGCATTTATAAAAGTTGACACAAAGTCATCAATTAATTCAACACTCAGTTCTCTACACTAGCAAAATGCGAAAGATGCCAGCTTATTTTGATAAGAAGTCGGAAATTCCCAGCTGACTTTATAAGTCCCATGGGACTTTAGGCAGTGGGACTCCGGTAATACTTGCTGGTAATTAAATACTAGTTTACTTATCCTCCAATACAGATCATGAATTTATCTTGACGCATTGGTGCTTTAACAAAATGTTTCAACTTCCCCTGTCGTTTGCATCGTCGCAGATGAGGGCGCCACGGGCGTGTTGGACATGAGCGACAACCAAATCGAGCTGCTCGAGGTGATGGTGTGGGAACCCATCTTCCACAACATGGGGAAGGGGACAATTGACTTGCAGAGTAAGCATGTTTCAGTTCTTTCAAGAATATCAAATCGTTCTAAAAATCTTAACCGTGCCTCAAGGAGCTACCATTGAGGAAAACGCTTAGGTGTCAAAACAAAGCAAACTATTTTCATGTTGTCTCTAATTTTTACCATCACACATCAATTTGCAACATTTTTTTGGTTATTTTTATTTTTTATTTCTTCATAGTCAGTTGACACAAATTTCAAAATTGCAGTATGTATTTTCGATTTGATTTAGTTTTTGTGAACGACTTAATCCCATGCGGCAATTAAATTTTCGAGTATTTTTTTAAATACTATGAAGTTTTTCAGCTGAAATTTCACAACGACTAAACTGAAGTTGAAATGTATTACGTCGGTCTAACACGTTGAATGCGAGGAGTTTAACTGAAGTTCAATATTCAACTCGAACATAACGTCAATTGTAGAGAACCTTTTTGACAATAGCAAACATTAACCGGATCGTTCCTTTATTTAGCTTTGATTGAATATTCGTGAAAATTGCGTATTAAATATTCGTGACTACTGGTCGGGGAGCAGCATTATGAAAATTCTCTAAGTGTACACCGGCAGCTCACGTCGCCGTCAAAGTATTAATTGAGCGATACGTAACTTTTACTGAAGGAGTGTACCCTGAACTTTGCATTTAGTTCCTCTCAGTGAAGAAATAGAAGAGAAATTAATTGAGTTGAATAAGACATGCTACTGAATCTTCTTCGTCAATCGTAATTCGTGGTCAGCTGCACGCACACCACGACCATGAATCGGTTTCTTGATAAATTGAGAAGCAGAGCTCCGAAGAAATTTTAGCCTCCTCGATCTAATCTTGAATTTCATCATTGTATGATTTTACACAAGATTGATTGATTGATTAAAAATTAGTTTCAGCCTACCTTACTATTACAAAGATGTTCAAAAAAGAAGAAGGATGAAGGCACCATTTAGTATGGAGTTATGGGAAAGCGGAATCTATGCACGAGGGGTGTTCCCGTACAGGATCCCGTGTGCATAGAAACAGTAAGTCAAGAAGAAATGTTATGAAACAAGATGAAAGTTAAAGAATAAAGTCAGAGATGCTGAAAAACAGGACAGCAGTAAACCGAAAAAAGATGGTCTATAACAAAGCAAAAAACCTTTAATTTCAACAAAAAGAAGGCCTACCTAACTCTCAGCCCGGGCCCTCACAATTTTTCCCCTGGTTGTGCTAATTCCCATAGATGCAATAGTTGTATCCCCCTGAAGGGATTTTACACAAGTTACTTCAAGAAAAATCAAATTATAAACTCATTTCTACGATGAAAAACTGAGCCTCGTAAAGGAATTTATCGAAGCTCTGCCCGCAGAAAGCCATATTAATGCACCTTATTTTCACCCATTTCGTGTCCAAGTCTCAATGCATATAACCTCTCATCATTTATTCGATTGCTGTCGCAGACAACCCGCTGCTGTGCGGGTGTGACATGGCGTGGTTGGTCCACGACCCTGAGCTGATGTTGGCTCTGAACCCCGCCACCACGTGCAATGACGGGCAAACTCTCGTGGTCGAGCTGCCGCCTGACCCTTACGAAGACTGCGACGAGCTCGTGTAAAGAGTCAGAAGAAGAATCTCAGGATTTTAATTCAACAGCGATCCTGTATTCCTTGTTAGCGGAACATGATAGAAATTTGTGTTCCCTATAGCTTGCGGGTTTGCTGGAGGTTCATCTTCATTTAGCCTAAAAATAATGGCTAATTCAACGGTTATGATGTTTTGTGTCATGATCTGTGATTATTAATAAACTTGATAACTATTCAAACTTGCACTACCCTAACATGACAAGTGAGTGGCCCTCATTGGGGAGTACGCGTCTTACACTGGAAGATTAGATTATTAGTTAGTTTAAGCCTCCCTATCCGCTACTAAGGCGATCCAAAGAGAGGAAGGAAGAAGGCACCATTTAGTATGGAGTTTAGGGAACGTGGAATATACGCAGAAAGGGCATAGAAACAGTAAGATGAGAAAGAAGTTTATGAAACAAGATCAAAATTCAAGAAGAAAGTAGTAGGTGTTGAAAAAACAGGACAGCAGTGAACCGAAAAAAGATGGTCCGTAACAGAACAAAAACCTATGTTATTTCAACAAAAGGAAGCCTACCTACTTAGCTCGGGCCCTCACATAGTCCCCCTGGGAGCGCTAATTCCCATAGATACAATAGTTGTATCCCCCTGAGGGGTCCTACACTGGAAAGGCGTTGATTTGAAAAGATGCGTCGTACACCATGATTTTAGACATGTCTGCTTACAATTCAATTCCATTCTGTCGCCTCGCAAATAAATGGAATACAAAGTTACTCGGCCTCAACCTCTCAAATTTTTTCTATTAAATTGTTTAAGTTTTCTACTGAGGTTTGTTAAAACTTATAAACTTTGTTCCTGCGTACCTATAAAATTGCTTTCAAAATGTTTCGACCCTAAAATTTATTTCTTTTATAAAAAATCAAAACCATCGTGAAGATTATACAGTAGAAATTTATTGTGTCTAAAAATGTATATTCGCGACACACAACCGACGCTATTGATATAAAAATGTAAGAGCTATAATGTTTACCGACAATTAAAACGAATATAAATATCATGGGGTATTTCAGCAGCTCAGTTATTCAGCGGTTAATTCCCAATCAACGCTTCAGCTCAAGGAAATCACACAAAATTGGAAAAAATATGCTCCTTAATACAGATAAATTTTTCTTAAACTTTCGAAAACGATGATATTTGCTAAGGTAAACCTAGCGTAAGATCAAATTATTCATTTGAACTTTTGCACAAAGTAAGAATTGTTTTATTTCCCATACTTGAGACTATTAGGATCGTGCTATATATATAGATTCGCACAACAGTCGGATATTGTATACAATCCGATACAGGATGAATCAATGCTTAATAAAATACGTATTAATTAATCGTACAACCATGTTTGTTCACTTGATAATCCCGCACAGATATTCACGATTTAACCACAGGTACTTTCGAAATCACCACAGAATAACTCATTACCACGCTAAGGACTTGCAATGTATTTAAATAATGGGAATTCCAAAAGAGATGTTAAATCCATAGGGTTGCATAGCAGGCAACTTACGATCACCTCATGTCAACTACTTTACATAGCCAAGATTGAGAGCTGTCACCTCGATTAAGCTCAGTGTAATGGAAAAGGTCAGAAAATGCTGGCGTTGCAGCTCTTATATGAAAATGATCCTCTTTTTACAGGGTTAAATGCTGCAGATATATTTCTGTTGCTTCTGGAAGGGATTTCTAAACGGCGTGTGCAAAGGTTACCTATGGAGCTGCGTAGACTCAAGCTGACTTACCCCATTCGTCAACGAGATGTTGATGAATGAGATCGTGCGAAGTAAGTCTAAAATGTGATGAAATCTGTTTTCTCATGTGAAAGTGTGATGCTTGCGGAACGAGTCATTCGCACAAAAGAAACTTTGACTCAGTGTAGTTTTTCCTGGGCTCGCTTTATGCAGTTGTTGATGTTAAGCTACCTTTTTAGGATAAAAATGAGAAATGTATTCGCTGCACTTAGATTAGCACTGAAAGCGCATCACTGAATCTTCAAAAAAAGGACTAAAATAAATGGTCAAGAAAATTAAACAAAATGAGCATGCTAGCGTAAAACACTTTGCAGAGAAATAGTTAGCTTCAGTTTAAACCGGTTTTAGACCGAAAAAGCGAAAAAATTGTATTCATCTATTTCAAGTCCAGATTTATTTCGTTGGTTTCCCAAGCTTAACTAAACCATCATTTGGTGTAAAATTTCAATTTTTCTAAACGACGCTCAACTTGGTGGCCCAATACTTGAGATTTGTAATTAGAATAACGAGAAACTGAAGGGAAAGCATAAAAAAGATTTACGCTCACCCTCATGGTCAACTAAGAGTTATGACAAAAATCTGAACTAAGGTTGCAGTACTACATCTGAGCGATTTTTTATTTATGAACCGATTATTCTGAAACATGGCCAGAATATGAAACTTTTAAAAATAAACACATTTTACTTCTGTAACTTTTCGATTTTAGCCTTATTTTTTGAGAAAATGGGCAATATTAGTTTTTTAGTTATATTATTGGAAATTTAAAAGGAATAGAAGTTAATTAATTTTCATGCTAGAATAAAATTAAGAGCAGTTTTAGAATCGTTGAAATATTTCTGACAAAGTAACAGAGCCGAATTTTCCATTTTCTATTTTATTTTTGTATGCGATTTTCCACCAGTAACTAAAGATATAACATTTTTGATTTTGCAGATTGATGAAAAAAAATCGAATGTAAAAACTGAAAAATCGATCTTTTAGTTTGTAAGGAATGTTACAAGGATTCCAAAACTGTCTTTGTTTCCTTTCTTGCATGAAAACTCATTGACTTCTATTCATTTTTAGATGGAAAATTTGATTTTCACGAAACAGGCGAAAAACATAAATTTTGTGGTGAAATGAGAAATAACGCTATTTTTTACTTGTATCCTTTGTTCATGTTGTATTACCATCTACTAATAATATGCATGCGTAATCCTATACTTAAACTGTGAAAAACGTATTACATGTACAAATTACATGAATGAAATACATTTTTTTCTCATTATTATTTTTGTGCAGACAAGGCAATTTTTAAAAAGAAACACATTTTCATGCGTGTACCTTTTCGATTTTGACCTTAGTTGTCAGAAAATGGGAAATATTAGGTTTTTTATGTTATTTTGTTCGGATATTTAAAAAAACTATAAGTCAAGAGGTTTTCATGACAAAATAAAACCAAAGACAGCTTTGGTTTTATTTTGTTTGTTAGCCCTTTTTATGTATATTTTAATAATTCAAAGGAAAATCTGAACCGATCGTTAAGCAACTGTTTATATTTTCCTAGCTAATATAGAACAAGTCGCAAATAAGGAATTATATACAAGAATACTTATACAAGTTTTGTCGCTAACACTTAGAGAATCTTAGGAACTTTTTGTCCCTAACCGCTAAAAGTTCGTTGAACATGCAATATTTGAGATAAGGGCTAACAAACAAATTTCTAACAAACTAGCGGAGCCAGATTTTCCATTTTATTTTCTGTTTTCTTTTGATACTGGGGTCAAAAATTCATGATTTTTTCCTCCATCGACTCCTTTAGACCCCTCTTGTGGGGGGTTCTAGTGCCCGTAGCCCCATAAAATTTTAGAACACAATAGCCCACTACCTAATTATCCTTTTCCGGCAAAGAAAAAAATTGATCATCAAGACCAAAATTGCTCAGATGACCCCCTGAATTCCGTCGTCGGTCAATCCTATTCAGAAAATGTTTTGTTTTACGCGATAGCTTTTAACTTCGAGTTGCACATAGTCTTTTGGAAAACCAGTTTGTGTATGGATTCTACTGTAAAAAATTTTAGCCGGCGAGCAAAATTCATGCCATAGGATCAATCCAGATTTATAGATCTATACCAACAGCCTGTCACGGCTTTCGAGGACTGACTGCATACTGAGGGTGGCGAGATGAAGGGCAACGTAAGGCAATTTTTCTTGCCTTTTTCTCACTATTTCAGCAACCCTCATGAAATAGAGGAGTGGATAAGTTTCTGCCTTTTTTATCAACAAATGGTAATCAACTTTGTTTCCAAGCTTCTTTAAATTTAATAAAGTAATTAATGACTTTTTATCATCGATAGCTGACTCATCTGAGAAGAACAGCCGATTGCAAAGAATTCAGAGGAAGGTGCTAAATTTGCAACTTACTCACCCTCCAGAACTGTAAGTGTTCACACTGAAAGCGACATTGCAAAATCAGGCACAGGTAGGGTAGCGATCGCAGGAAGAACTACGATTTCGAAACGATCAGGAATGGACCTTCAGTAATGAAAAATCAGTTAGGCAACAACGAATAGATTTCAGACCGTAACGGTTATCTTAATGTCAACCAAAAGAGCGCTCTGAAATGTGCGCTATTGCTTAATGTAGCATGAAACGGAAGTTAATGCTCCGTTTTTTTGGTAGACCATGATTTAACACTGGACAGACGTGAAACAGTAATATTCAAGAAATATTCATGTTACATTCTGAGGCGTTATATAGCATGGACCTTTAGTGGGCAAATCACGTCGAGCAAATGCTTACTTGAGTGTAGCAAAGGGTGAGTGTAACAAAGGGTGAGTGTAGCAAAGGGTGAGTGAGGCAAAGGGTGAGTGTGGCATAGAGCGAGTGTAGCAAAGGGTGAGTGTAGCAAAGGGTGAGTGTANTACACTCACCCTTTGCTACACTCACCCTTTGCTATACTCACCCTTTGCTACACACACCCTTTGCTACACTCAAGCAAGCATTTGCTCGACATGATTTGTCCACAAAAGGTCCATGCTATATAACGCCTCAGAATGTAACATGAATATTTCTTGATTATTACTGTTTCACGTTTGTCCAGTGTTAAATCATGATCTACCAAAAAAACGGAGCATTAACCTCCGTTTCATGCTACATTAAGCAATAGCGCACATTTCAGAGCGCTCTTTTGGTTGACATTAAGATAACCGTTACAGTCTGAAATCTATTCGTTGATGCCTAACCGATTTTTCATTACTGAAGGTCCGTTCCTGATCGTTTCGAAATCGTAGTTCTTCCTGCTATCGCTACCGTACCTGTGCCTGATTTTGCAATGTCGCTTTCAGTGGCTCGGTGAACACTTACAGTTCAGGAGGGTGAGTAAATTGCAAATTTAGCACCTTCCTCTAAATTCTTTGCAATCGGCTGTTCTTCTCAGATGAGTCAGCTATCGATGATAAAAAGTTATTAATTACTTTATAAAATTTAAAGAAGCTTGGAAACAAAGTTGACTACCATTTGTAGGTAAAAAAAGGCAGAAGCTTATCCATTCTTCTATTTCATGAAGGTCGCTCAAATTGTGAGAAAAAGGGAAGAAAAATTGCCTTATGTTGCACTTCATCTCGCCACCCGCAGTATGCAGTCAGTCCTCGAACGCCATGACAGGCCGTTAGGACAGACCCATTAATCCGATTTGATCCCATGGCATGAATTCTGCCAGCTGCGTAAAATTTTTCACGGTAAAATTCATACTCAAACTGGTTTTTTAAAAGACAATGTGCGCAACTCGAAGTTAACAGCTATCGCGTAAAACAAAACATTTTCTGAATAGTATTAACCGACGACGGCATTAATGGGGTCATCTGAGCGATTTTGGTCTCGATGATCAATTTTTTTCTTCGCCGAAAAAGGATCATTATGTAGTGGGCTATTGTGTCCTAAAATTTTATGGGGCTACCGGCACTAGTACCCCCTATAAGAGGGGTGTAAAGGAGTCGAAGGAGTCAGAATTCAGGAATTTTTTCCCCAGTATCAAAAGAAAACAGAAAAGAATAAATGAAAAATTTGGCTTTGCTAGTTTGTTAGAGATGTTTCAAGACTTCCAAAACTGTCTTTGCTTTTGTTTTATGATTAAAATTTCTTGATTTATTACTTTTTGAAATATCCGAACAATATAACATAAAAAACCTAATATTTCCCATTTTCTGAAAACTAAGGCCAAAATCGAAAAAGGTACACGCATGAAAATATTTCTTTTTAAAATTGCCGTGTCTGCACAAAAATAATAAAGAGGAAAAATGTATTTCATTCATGTAATTTATGCATGTAATATGTTTTTCACAGTATACGTATTGGATTACGCATGCATATTATTAGCAGATGGTAATGAATTCAGTCGCTCAGTAAATGCTATTTATTATTTACTGATGTGACTTTTACTCGACTGGTCGACTGATTAACTGCCGCAAATGGAATTACGTTTAAATTTAAGATGAGAGTAAAGACGGGTAGTCCGCTGCCACCAGAAGCACGAGGCTTCGAATTTAAGAATAAATTTTATATTGACGGTGCGTACGCGCACTGGGTGGCGTTGGCGCGCAAGCGTTAGCCCATACGTCCACCCCTACTCATATATCACGTCTTTGGTAGTGGGTCCGAGTTTCAAGGCTCATGTTTCAAAAGGGGCGAATTCGTGCGAGAGAGTGAGGGTAAGGAACAAGGCAAAAGATTTGGACTTTACTCTGGGAGGTAAGTAATGGACGGCTAGAGCACGCGTCGGGAGAGGCTTATGACCGTAATAAACTCGAAAATCACACGTCGGCTAAGACACAAATTGAAACCGCAACAAGACGATTGTTTCGCATACTATCACGGACAAACCATGGTACGATTGTTTAACAGACAATCAAGAGCAAAACCATGGTACGATTGTTAACAGACAATCAAGAACAAACCCATGGATTTAAATCCGGGATATTGAACCATTTGAATTTTATCAAAGGACGCCCACGCAAAAAAATTGACTAAGCCCCTTGACTCTTTCCTATCGCACCCGAAACTCAGAGTCGATACTCGACCACTCAAATTGGTGTCCTCCGCTCGGTCCCTACCCTTGACCACTCGCCTCGGTGTCCTCGTACTGAGTCTCAATGCTGGACTACTCGTCGCGGTGTCCCCGTACTAAGTGACTCCTAATGATCATCATGACGCAGTCGTGGACAGCGTTCCCCCACGGAAAGGGGGGGGGGGTTTGGGCAAAGGGGGGTAGGTTTTTGATGGGGGTCTAGCTTTCCCTGACCAAACTCAGCCGTGACCAACGTAACAAGTGGTCACACGCTCTGTTTCTAGTCGGGGCGAGCGAAGCCGGCAATCGTTTTTATATTAATATGTTCATATTTTACAATCCCTGACGAATTTACATGGCCGGCGCTAACAAGCGCAGGCGACTCTACGCTCCAAGACTTAATTCTTATGGCCGGCGTAAATTTTTTTACTACACCGTCGTAAAAGAGAGCCGCCTTCTACATCGTACTCCCGCGCACTGTAATTCTGAAGACGAAATGAAATTCTATTTCATACAGTAATACAACATGAACAAAGGATACGAGTAAAAATAGCGTTACATCACATTTCACCATAAAATTTATGTTTTTCGACTGTTTCGTGAAAATCAAATTTTCCATCTAAAAATGAATAGAAGTCAATGAGTTTTCATGCAAGAAAAGAAACAGACAGTTTTGAAATCCTTGTAACATTTCTAACAAACTAAAAGATCAGTTTTTTCAATTTTTACATTTGATTTTTTTTTGTCATTCTACAAACTCAAAATTTTTGTTTCTTTAGTTACTGGTGTTAAATCGCATGTGAGATAGGGAAAATTCGGCTCTGTTACTTTATCAGAAATATTTCAAGGATTCGAAAACTGCTCTTAATTTTGTCCTAGCATGAAAACTCATTGACTTCTATTCCTTTGAAATTTCCGATAATATAACATAAAAAACTAATTTTGCCCATTTTCTCGAAAACTAAGGCTAAAATCGAAAAGTTATTGAAGTATAATGTGTTTCTTTTTAAACGTTTCATATTCTGGCCATGTTTCAGAATGATCGGTTAATAAACAAAAAATCGCTCAGATGTGGTACTGCAACCTTAATTCAGATTTTTGTCATAACTCTTAGTTGACCATGAGGGTGAGCGTAAATATTTTTTATTCTTTCCTTTCAGTTTCTCGTTATTCTAATTACAAATCTCAAGTATTGGGCCACCAAGTTGAGCGTCGCTTAGACAAATTGAAATTTTACACCAAATGCTGGTTTAGTTAAGCTTGGGAAACCAACGAAATAAATCTGGACTTGAAATAGATGAATACAATTTTTTCGTTTTTTCGATCTAAAACGGTTAAACTGAAGCTAACTATTTCTCTGCAAAGTGTTATACGCTAGCATGCTCATTTTGTTTGATTTTCGGAACCATTTGCATAGCACTTTTTTTGTAGATTATGTGAAGAGCTTTCAGTCTTAATCTAAATGCAGCGAAAACGTTTCTCATTTTTATCCTAAAAAGGTAGCTTAACATCAACAACTGAATAAAGAGAGCCAAGGAAAAACAACACTGAATCTAAGTTTCTTTTGTGCGAGTGACTCGTTCCGCAAGCATCTCACTTTCACATGAGAAAGCAGATTTCATCACATTTTAGACTTACTTCGCGCGATCTCATTCATCAACATCTCGTTGACGAATGGGGTAAGTCAGCTTGAGTCTACGCAACTCCATAGGTAACCCTAGCACACGCCGTTTGGAAATTCTTTTCAGAAGCAACAGAAAAATATCTGCAGCATTTAACCCTGTAAAAACAGGGTCATTTCCATACAAGAGCTGCAACGCCACCATTTTCTGACCTTAACGATTACACTGAGCTTAGTCAAGGTGACAGCTCTCAATCTTGGCTATGTAAAGTAGTTGACATGAGGTGATCGGAAGTTGCCTGCTATGCAACCCTAAGGATTCAACATCTCTATTGCAGTTCCCCTTACATAAATACACTGCAAGTCCTNTTTGATCTTACGCTAGGTTTACCTTAGCAAATATCATCGCATTCTAAAGTTTAAGAAAAATTTATCTATATTAAAGAGCATGTTTTTTTCAAATTTTGTGTGATTTCCTTGAGCTGAAGCGGTGATTGCTGTGTCTTCTTGGGAATTAACCGCTGAATAACTGAGCTGCTGAAATACCCCATGATATTTTTATTCGTTTTAATTGTCGGTAAATATTAAAGCTCTCATATTTTTACGTCCATATTGTCGGTTGTGTGTCGCGAATATTTATTTTTTAGACACTATAAATTTCCCCTGGATAATCTTCACGATGGTTTTGATTTTTCATACCCCTCAGGGGGATCCAACTATTGTATCTATGGGAATTAGCGCTCCAATGGGGACAATGTGAAGGCCCGAGCTAAAGGTTAGGTAGGCTTTCTTTCTTGTTGAAATAACGTAGGTTTTTGTTTTGTTACGGACCAACTTTTTTTTCGGTTCACTGCTGTCCTGTTTTGTCAACACCTACTACTTTCTTCTTCAACTGCGATCTTGTTTCATGAACTTCTTTCTCATCTTACTGTTTCTAAGCCCTTTCTGCATAGATTCCACGTTTCCTTAACTCCATACTAAATGGTGCCTTCTTCCTTCCTCTCTTTGGATCTCATTTGTTGAGGATAGGGAGGCTTAAACTAACTAATAATCTAATCTCTTTGGTTTTTTATAAAAGAAATAACATTTACGGTCGAAACATTTTGAAAGCAATTTTATAGGTACGCAGTTTATAAGTATTGACAAACCTCAGTAGAAAACTTAAACAATTTAATAGAAAAAATTAGAGAGGTTGACCCCGAGTCACTTTGTATTCCATTTATTTGCGAGGCGACAGAATGGAATTGAATTGTATGCAGACATGTCTAAAATCATAGTGTATGACGCGTCTTTTCAAATCAACGCCTTTCCAGTGTAAGACGCGTACTCCCGAATGAGGGCCACTCACTTGTCATGTTAGGGTAGTGCAAGTGTGAGTAGTTATCAAGTTTATTAATAATCACAGATCATGACACAAAGCATCATAACCGTTGAATTAGCCATTATTTTTAGGCTAAATGAAGATGAACCTCCAGCAAACACGCAAGCTATAGGGAACACAAATTTCGATCATGTTCCGCTAACACGGAATACAGGATCGCTGTTGAATTAAAAATCCTGAGATTTTTCTTCTGACTGTTTACACGAGCTCGTCGCAGTCTTCGTAAGGAGCAGGCGGCAGCTCGACCACGAGAGTTTGCCCGTCATTGCACGTGGTGGCGGGGTTCAGAGCCAATATCAGGTCAGGTTCGAGCACCAACCACGCCATGTCACACCCGCACAGCAGCGGGTTGTCTGCGACAGCAATCGAACAAATGATGAGAGGTTACATGCTTTGAGACTTGGACACGAAATGGGTGAAAATAAGGTGCGTTAAATCTTAACAGAGCAGCGGGTTGTTCGCAAGAGCAATCGAAAAAAATTGTGAGATGTTATGAATTGAGACTTGGAAACGAAATGGGTGGAAATAAGGTGCATTAATGTGTCATTCGGTGGGCAGAGCTTCAATGAATTCCTTTAATTATCGTAGAAATGAGTATATAATTTGATTTTTCTTGAAGTAACTTGTATAAAATTCCTTCAAGGGGATACAACTATTGCATCTATGGGAATTAGCACAACCAATGCAAAATGTGTGAGGGCCCGAGCTGAGAGGTAGGCCTTCTTTTTGTTGAAATAAAATGTTTTTTGCTTTGTTAAGGACCATCTTTTTCGGTTCACTGCTGTCCTGTTTTTTACTATGACTTTATTCTTCAACTTTAATCATGTTTCATAACCTTTCTTCTTGACTTTCTGTTTCTAAGCACATGGGATCCTTTACGGCAACACCACTTGTGCATAGATTCCGCTTTCCCTTAACTCCATACTAAATGGTGCCTTCATCCTTCTTCTTTTTGAACATCTTTGTAATAGTAAGGGAGGTTGAAACTAATTTTTAATTAATCAATCAATCTAGTGTAACATCATACAATGATGAAATTCAAGATTAGATCGAGGAGGCTAAAATTTCTTCGAAACTCTGCTTCTCAATTTATCAAGAAACCGATTCATGGTCGTGGTGTGCGTGCTGCTGACCACGAATTACGATCAACGAAGAAGATTCAGTAGCATGTCTTATTCAACTCAATTCATTTCTCTTCAATTTCTTCACTGCGAGGATCAAAATGCATATTTCAGGCTACACTCCTTCAGTAAAAGTTACGTATCGCTCAATTAATACTTTGACGGCGACGTGAGCTGCCGGTGTACACTTAAGGAATTTTCATAATGCTGCTCCCCGACCAGTAGTCAAGAATATTTAAAACTCAATTTTCACGAATATTCAATCAAAGCTAAATAAAGGAACGATCCGGTTAATGTTTGCTATTATCAAAAAGGTTCTCTACAATTGACGTTATGTTCGAGTTGAATATTGAACTTCAGTTGAACTCCTCGCATTCAACGTGTTAGACCGACGTAATACATTTCAACTTCAGTTTAGTCGTAGTGAAATTTCAGCTGAAAAACTTTATTGCATTTAAAAAAATACTCAACAATTTAATTGTCCCATCGGAATAAGTCGTTAACAAAACCCAAATGAAATCGAAAATACATACTGCAATTTTAAAATTTGCGTCAACTGACTATC
>JACJUY010002507.1:79766-98364 GCA_014220935.1 Platorchestia sp. MABIK | reverse complement strand
CCCTCATCTGCGACGATGCAAACGACAGGGGAAGTTGAAACATTTTGTTAAAGCACCAGTGCGTCAACAAAAATTCACGATCTGTATTGGAGGATAGGTAAACTAGTACTTAATTACCAGCAAGTATTACCGGAGTCCCACTGCCTAAAGTCCCATGTGACTTATTAAGTCAGCTGGGAATTTCCGACTTCTTATAAAAATAAGCTGGCATCTTTCGCATTTTGCTAGTGTAGAGAACTGAGTCTCGAATTAATAAAGTGATAACTTCATCAACTTTTGTTAGTACAAAATATAGTTTATAGGATGGGACTTCCAATTTAATTGGTGAAAATTAACTTGGCGAACCAGCTGCACTAAAAGTTTCAAAATAGATTTTCTCCATTCGAAAAAATCATAATTTTAAAAATTATAATTTATAATGTATACTTGATATTTTTATTTTTTAAAATTATAATTATTATCCTCTAGATTATGAATTTCCTAGCTAAATAATGATCGAATGGACCATGATTCCAGCAATCCAAATTAGATAATCTCCCACGAAGTGCTGCGACATAAGGAGATTGATTCCTGCCTCGGCCTTACAGAACTTGACATTGAAATCCTAAGTGGGTGAATATTATCGAATAAAATAATACAGTTATTTGGCATCTTCAGATTATTATACCCCTCAGGGGGGTATAACTACAGTCTCGATGGGAATTAGAACTTCGTTTGAGATGTGAGGTCCCGAGCTAAACGTTAGGTAGGCCTTTTTTGTTTAAATTGGATAGGTCTTCCGCTTTGCCAGTTTATGAAACAAGATGAAAGTTGAAAGAGTAATATGTACTAAAAAAAGATCAACACCATCTACTATCTTCTACTTTCATCTTGTTTCATAAATTCTTTCAATCCTGATGTTTCTATAGTAAGCGTATGGAAACACACCTTGCACATAAATTCCCCGTTCCCATAATTCCGCATTAAATGGTGCCTTTGCGCTTTATTTCTCGGAACATCATTGTCGCAGCATGAGAGACTTAAATCTAACTTAGAATCTAATCCAATTCAGATTGTTATATTCCGTTTATAACAATTTAAAAAGTGTAGTTTTCAACAGCAATGCACAGCTGTGCACTTCACCTGGTATGCATAATTTTCTAGACGATTTCTTAACTTTTACTTCGTCAATTAATTTCAAACATAGTAGGTAGTTTGAATTATAAGACGTGAGCAATGGAGGGTATAACTTCGTCAAATAAATTACCAGAAAAACATCAATATATCAAAATAGTTGAAAAACAAATGTACTAATGTAACAACGTGTTTGATCTCAAGATTAATGTTAGCAACACAGTTCAACACTTACAATTATTATAATGATAACCGTTAAAGTCAACATTAATGAACAATTCAATCAATTTTAGGATTCCAAGACAACATTAATAAGTCGGAATCGTAAAATGAAGCAATGCAGTGTAAGCCTTGTAATTTGTAATAATTATGCGCAAAAGAATGACGAATTACAAAACAATGAATAAATTAAGGAACAGTGAATCACCCATCTCGCTGAACTGTTTTCTTCACGGAGAAAATAGTTCAGAAATATGCTCGTAAAGTTCTCGCATATTTTAACTGAATTTATTGAATGTAAACTCTACGAAAGAGTTATAGTTTATTATCGCTGTGCTGTAGTAAATTTTACTTCTTTCATATTGCATCCTGAATGAAGATAAAAAATACGTGTTTCGTTTCCCGTACCAGCCAAAATTCAATTCCAGATATTTAAAAAAATAAAATTTAGGTTGTTAAAAACGAACAAATTTAGGACGTAGAAATTACAAGGTGTGTTTTAATATTATGTATTATTTAGCTGACGGATAATTCTTATTTTTGTTCCAATTTATGCCATCGTTTTGGAGGAATTGTACATCGAAAGTGTTGAAAATAATCAAGTGCGTAATAGAACGGAGTTATTTTGAAGACTAGCTTTTCAAGAGACCTGAAAAACAGCCGCTTCGTGCTGCTTGCAATGTCAAAAAGGATTCTATTTTATTCTGTGTAAAGCGTTACTTACTTGTTAAGAAGTCTGGATGTAGGATCTGTATGTTGTTGTTGGATAGGTTGATGTAATTCAGTTTGCTCTGAGTTCCAGGATCGATGACGAACGCGAGCAATTCAGATAGCTTGTTGTTGGAGAGCTCCAAACTTCTGAGTTCTGTGAGGCCGTTGAACATGCTGGTGCAGTCCTGGTCAATTTGAGGGATCTGTGTGAGGCTGATGTTGCTCAACTGAAGGTCTGCAAGAGCAGGGCAGTTGGTAACCACGTTAGGGCCGAACACGACTTCGGGGTTGTTAGAGAGGTATAAATTTTTGAGTGAAGTCGAAGAGATGTCAGGTACTGGACTCGTGCCATTGAGAGCGTTATCCCTCAGATTTAGTGTTTCCAGCACGGAAAAAGCTTCGACGACTTCAAACGTGAAAGAATTAATTTTATTCCCACTCAAGTCCCACGTTTCGAGGTATTCTTCTGAATTTGCGAAGGCTCCTTCAATGACTGTGGTAAGAGCGGTTCCATGTATTTGCACATTTCGAAAACTGACCGGCCCGAAAGTATCTATCTTTAAAATGTCTAAAGAACATCCATTGCAGGAAGTGTGATCAATCAAAAGACTGTCCATGTTTACAAATGGAAAGTGGGCATTTGTAAACGCTGCTGACAGCTGCTCTTCTGTTTCAGCAGCTGAACAATCCACGTCAAGTCTACTTTCTGCATTTTCCGTGCACACGCAGGGTGAGAATTCATCGTCTAAAGGGCATGGATAATCCTTGGTCACGATATCCGTAGCCAAGAGACCAACAGCGTAACAGTGCAATAAAGCAATAACTATTGAAAATTGAGAAGAAGTTTTCATCGTGCCAGAGCTTGCTTCACCAGCCAACTGAGCTTTGTATCTGTTTGGTTTTAGAAAAACAGCGAGCAACTGTCTGTTCTCACCAGACCACTGTCACTGATAAGTTGCGCTCTGAATGATAAGAATTACCCAGAAGACATGTGCATCTTATTGCATTTCACTGTACTTGTGGCGATAGCTGGCAAAGATTTTGCTGTCTCCTATGTATGTATAAAATTGTAGGTTCATAACCTTCAAGAGTGGTTCTCTGCCAGGAGACTTTCCTTGTAGGTTTTAGTTTACCAACCAAACGATACAGTGAATATTTTGTACAAAAGGTCTAAGCACCTTACTAACTAATCGTTACGATTCTCGATGACCAAAAATTCTCAAAGAATTTACGAAAAACTCTAACTCCAGAGTTGAACGAACGCAGAAATCCTATTAATGCATTTTTCACGTACATATGACTTCTTAGAACATTAGTATAATGTTCTAATGGTACGATTTTCGGTTTTACGATTTCGTAGTGGAACGAGCACCCTAAGCTGTCCCTGCTCAAGCAATTTATTAATATCGATCCTACTGATCACCCGTTCTTATGCAAAGGAACCTGCACTTTGTTGAGCAAACTAATCATAAAATAGTACTTGAACTCCAGTACACAAAGGCTACACTTATTTATCTTTGTTGCCTTTGGATACCATCCGTTAGAGTTCAGATTATTCCTCACCCTTCCAAATGACCGAGAATGTTACATGTATTAACGTGGTAATAATTTGAAACCCCTCAGGGGGATACAACTGTTGTTTCTGTGGGAATTAGCGCTCTCAGGGGGACTATGTGAGGGCCCGCGCTAAAGGTTAGGTAGGCTTACCTTTTGTTGAAATAGAATAGGTTGTTGTTTTGTTACGAACCATCTTTTTTCGATTCACTGCTGTCCTGTTTTTCAGCATCTGCTACTTTCTTATTCAACTTTTTCTTTTTTCATGAACTTCTTTTTTAGCTTACTGTTTCTGTGCACCTTGTGCATAGATTTCGCGTTCCCTCAACTCCATACTAAATGGTGCTTTCCTCCTTCCTCTCTTGGAACATCTTTGTCGTGGTTAAGAGTGGCTAAAACTTTCTTATATAATAATAATATTAATAGTGAGACTAGTAATAATTATAATTATAGTAATAATATTTCAAACAAATAATGCAAACTTCAGGGACAGGCAGAAAAACGCTTTCTTACGAATACCAACAAATTTCAAAACTACTTTTCGAAGCACTTGTGCTGAAAGTTCAACCTTGATACCCAGTCGTAACATTTTCGTTTTTGAGAAATATTCTGATGGAAAAAGAAACGAATGCCAGAAAAGAAGACGTTTCATAAAACGAACTTAATAATAACTATTCTGTTTCCCTCATGCGAATGGATTGCTGGACACGATGCTGAAGTCTTAGTTCTCCTGTAATGTTACCTGCAGCAACCGAAATCCTTGTGACAAAATCCATCTCAGACCCCACCGGTGATTCGTCAATCAATGGTTTCATGTAACTCGAGTGAGAAATCAGAAGGACTTATGTCTGGAGATCTTGGGGCTCAGCAACTGGTCCATTACACCTGATTCTCCAATTCAGAGAGGCGTCGTTCACATACCGGCGAGTATTCCTGTTGAAATACACCGGAGCTACGTCGCGCTTAAACCATATTTGATGCATGGTGCATAATAACTATAGGAGCACAACGTCTAGCAGTAGAAGTAACTCGTCTCGATCATATAAACGTAGTTTAAACTAGTCCATTACAGGAGACGGCGTCATAAATGGCCCAATAAGATAATCGCGACAATATCAGCCCTCACTTTGACACCTGACAATGTGGGTCAAGCCGACGCACTTCATGAGGGTTATCCTCTACCCAGTTGTGCAAGTTGCATGTGTTAAACGTTCTGTTGTATGTGAGAGTGGCCTCATCGGTTATTATAAAATACTTCAAAAATTTTCATTGTCCCCTTCTTGCCTAAGGCATCAACGTGCAAATTATACACGAGCGTTGAATTCTTTCAGGAACAAATCCTTGATTTCCTGGAATGGTAAAGATGTGGATGGTTGTCAATGTAAACATGTCATACGTCAACGTGGTTGAGTTCGAACGAATATTTCGTACACGAGCTGCGGCCTAGTAAACCTGCTGAAAGTTAGGTAATTCCTAAACTTTCTGGCATGGTAAAGATCTAGTTAATTTGTCAAGACAACATGCCAAACGTCGACATGATTTCGTTAGTGTTGCAGCTCGGGTGCTTGCGTAATGACAGTTATGGAAATATGGTAGCTCTTCGTTCTCATCTACTTCACGAAATTTTTTGGGCTGACCATCATCTCTTTTGTACTTGTAGTAGCTTCCATGTGCGCGTAGATGACGATGTATGTATGTTTGTGAATGTGCAAAATTCTCGGAAATATCGATTTGGAAAACGACCCTGACACAACCTAGCAGCGCCTCTAGCATTGCTGCTGTTAACACCGTAAGCGCGGCGCATGTCATCATTTCTTCATTGGACAACCAGGCTGTTGTATAAACACGATGTCTCAGCGTGAACTGGTTTCTAAACACCAAGCATTTCAGTGTTGCCAAGTTTGATGATATTCTCATTAATTGTTAAATTTACATTTTAGGTGCACGAAAATGTGACAAACTGCGCCTGAAAATTAAAACCTCAAGTCCTAGTGTCTTGAAAACTAAGAAAATATAAATAATTATTTTTTGGGAAAAGTGTTTATTTTGCTTTGTTCTACCTATTTTCAGAATGTGTACCGTTTTTTTAACGTCTTTTATTCATCACTTTAACTATGGACCTCTATGGGGGAGATATAAGAAAATATTGCTATCGTGTTGTGCAAATTAAAGAGAAGCAGAATGAAGTCAAGCTCAGTGAGAAGAAGAGCTTTATCTTTTGCCTCGTCTCCCCGTTTTTTGTGTTTGATATCACCACCAGCGTGCGTGTGGTCTGGAGCGTACACCACGGGCACCGAACTGGGACCCAGCTAGGGTCTTGCTAGTTCAGAGTCTGATGCTTAACCGACCATGCCAGCGAGAAGACCTTCTAGGTATGTCTCATTAAAATTACCTCTCCCGTGAGGAAGATGTGAGGTCTCGAGCTAAATGCTAAGTAGGCCTTCCTTTTGCTGGAATTAAACGGTTTTTTGTTTGGTGTCCGACCATCTTTTTTGGTTCATTACTTTTTAAAGCTCCAATTGCTTTTTCTTCAACTTTTATTTTACTTCACGAACTTCAATCAAAATTGCTGTTTCTATACGCAAGGTGTGAGAACACACATTGTGCATAGATTCCCTGTTCCTTTAATTCCATGTTAAATAGAGCCTTCCTTCTTCCGTTTCTGAGAACTCCATTGATGTGTCTAGGAAGGCTTAATCCAACTCCTTATCCTATTTAATCTTCACGGTTTGTAAATCGTTAGGCATTTCAATCATTGCTGCGTAAGATCACTTAATTTCACTTGTTGTAACTCTAAATAATGAATATTCACCTTTTTTATATCGCCGCAATCATAATTCCATCACCCGCGAGCATGGAATTAAGCTTTGCTATTTTTCGGTCTATAATAATGTCATATACTAGTGATACTGTAAAATTATACTAGTGTCAAATACTGCGAATGATCGCAGTACATTCGCGTGTCCTGGTACACACCTTGCATATATAAGTTTCTAGCAAACTTTTCCATCCAAAATCAAACTTTGGTGGTACCGATGAACCCTGCAGCGGGATACAGCTATTGTGTGTTTGGGAATTTACACCCACCCACAGGGAGAATATGTGAGGAACCGAACTAAAGGTTAGGTAGGCCTTCCTTTTTTCAAAATATAATAGGCTTTTTGTTTTCTTTCGGATCATGTTTTCTCGATTCACTGCTGTCCTGTTTTTCAGCACCTACTACTTTCTTTTTAAACTTTTAACTTATTTCATAAACTTCTTTCTCAACTTTGTTTGTATATATCTTGTGCACAGATTCCACGTACCCTTAACTCCATACTAACTGGTGCCTTCCTTCTTCTTCTCTTTGGAACGCCATGTTGCGGTTCGGGGGGCTTGAACTGACATCTAATCTAATCTGTGACCAATGAAGGCACTCATATCTTACGTTGAATGAGCGCACCGTGAACCGGCGTCTAGCTATAAAGTGAAGTGTGATGATCACAACGATCTCCTCTGTTGTGTTTGGTGAGATGGACATAGAAACACCTGCTTAGGTTCACTTGAACTCGACTTTTTTGATTACTAGCTGAAGAGAAGTAGTCCTTAACACTTATAGTGCGACGTGACCCACCGGTGGTCACTTTAAAAAATGATAAAAATTCGATTCATTAAGTACTAATCTACGATTCCGTTTTATTACTATTTACATGAGTACATTACTACACAGATACCTTCCTATTTTAGCAAGAAAAATGTTGTCACTGCTCTCTAATCATCATCTTTCAATGCAGCATCTATCACTATGTATTTTTCTTCTCGTGTTTTCTTGTATTTTCCTCTCTTCACTCCTTTTCTTACTCCTGGGCGTATATTTTCTTGTTCATCTTCACTTGTTTGATAGTCCGTTGATTGGTTGTAGAGATCCATCTTGAGGGAAGCGCTGATTCAAATTCAATGAGAAACATTTTTCAACTATCCTCCTATATTAGAGAAATCGGTACATAAGATACTGAAAAAGGCATTTTTAAAGTTATTTTAAGAACCGGTAGTACGGAATACAACATTACGTACATAAAATCCAAATGTATTCCAATACATGTATGTAAAATTTGACTGTTAATAATTTTAATTTGACTTGGATTAAATTGAACTTGACTTGGATTAAATTGAACTTGACTTGGATTAAATTGAACTTGACTCGGATTGAATTTAACTTGACTCGGATTAATTTGAAGTGAAGAAGGTGTAGTTTGAGTTGAATATTGAATTTCAGTTCAACCCGCCGCACTTAACGTGTTAAAATTAAAAAATTCGTTTAAAATTTAACTGCCAAGATTCATAAACTTGAGCAGAGAACGTGTGCATTACGATCATTTCAAGTGAATTCTGTGCCAAGGGAATTCTACCAGGCCCAAATTCTGCAGTAAATAATAAAAACGATTTTGAACTCGATAACGAACGCTTCTACTCAGAATTCATTCAAACGAAATTTCATTCGTACAAAAATAATTTGGTCAACAGGTCTACTTTGAAATGCAGCATACTGAACTTCGCTTCAAGTTTCTTATCGCACATCATTGCCCATACAGCTGTTAAACCAGGCTTGCTGCGCGTACCGCATGCTCATAAATTTAGTTCTTCACTTAAATCGAATCTTATTCTTCGAACTGTAAGATGGAATTTTCAAATTTTACTGAGCTGTTCTACTCTACTTTGATTCTTCTGTATGAATTATCGTTCGATGAATGAATCGCATGGAATTCAAGAACGCCAAATAGGAGAAAACCCCTTTTTTTATGCATCAATTAGAACGAGTAACTTGCTGATATTAACAGCTCTCGTAAGGCGCGGATGGCAGTTCTTTTACAACACCTCCCCCCATGCACGAGGTGGTGTCGGTCAGGGACGTCCTCAGGTCGGGGTCGCTCAGGACCAACCAGGCTATCTCGCAGCCACACAAAAGGGGATTGTCTGCAAAATTCAAGGAGGTATTAAGCTTTGAGAAACCTCGTTTTGGAGCCTCATGACGAGGGTAAAAAGCTGAACATTAAAGAGGATAATACGATACTTGTGAACTCGTACCGCTCAATTTGGACTGAATTATCTAACTTACCATAGCCGGCTTACAATGTTTCTGCATATCTACAGAATATCGAAACTTTTGCTGTAGTTGTCGAAATTTTTCCAAGTTTTACATTTCTGTTAACAGCGGTACAACCCACATGTGGTTAAATCGCCTGTTTTACTTGCTGTGGAAAATTTAATTTAAGTGGCAAGCTCAGTCGACCGGTGTGAACGTAAATGGGATGTTTTTTCTGTGTCCATCAACAGGTATAGGATAGGAAATGGATTTAGGTTGGTAACTTTTTTCATCGCATGGTACAGGGCCTAGCACTCCAGGGAGTATACTCCAAGGCTAACTCAACTAGTAGGCCTTCGGGACTTCCACCATTCGAGCTCACGTTGTTTCTTTCAGTTTTTATACCTCCTTCGACCTTATACATAGGTGTAGAAACACACCTAATGCATAAAACCCTAGTTCCCTTAACTTCAGACCAAACAGTGTTTTCCTCCTTTCTCTCTAGAGAACACCGTTCATGTGTTTCGGGAGGCTATAATTTACAATCTAACCTTTTATTTGCAAAAAGTAAGCGTTCTGAATTTTCGCTCAATTGTTTGAATGTTTGTTTGAAAGTGAGTTAGTCAGAAGACTAGTTTCGAGTGTCCGAAGCACCTTCGAAGCGCCTAAGAATAATTGACGCTTCCTTTATTAGCTTTTCGTTTTTTCGCCAGTACAGCCATTACCATGAGTTTTAAGTTGACGTTATTTGACTTTGATTAGTCAGTTATATGCGCATGCCTTACCACTCAGGTCGATGGAATTTTCTTGTGGAAGTTGGGCGAAAATATCTGCCCAGACTTGTTCATCCAACGACGTGATGGAGTGCTGTTCTGCACTTGTACTGCCCGAGAATCCTGTGAGGAAAAATAATTTTCTGCATTAAAGATCATGCAAATGAAAGCCTGTCTAGGTCCCACGTTTGTTAAAATATGAGATATAACGCTTAGTAACTGGAAGACATATCGCCAGTCACTTTATATTTCTAGCAAAATCAGCAATCAAACTTACTTTTCACAAATTCGGGATGAAGAATGCTTATGTTGCTATTAGGAAAATCTACTGTTACGAGCATTTCAGCTTCAGCAACGATTGTGTTGGTCTGAATTTCGCTTATTTGATTAGCTCTGAAATCGATGTAAATGATGTTCTGCAGTCCGGTAAACATGCCGATTGGACTTTGTTCGTACATGGGAACTTCGTTGATTATGCCATTTCGGAGTTGCACACGCTGAATTGCAGGGCAATCTCGTACAAACTCGAGAAACAACATGATCTCAGGGTTCGAATTCAAATCTGTGATCTTAAGAGACCCCGAGTCAATTGGAGGAATTTTCCTGTCAAATTTATTTGATTGCAGATAAAGTGACGACAGGGATAAGTAATCTCCGAGTGCTTCAAAAGGAAAGTTCGAAATTTGATTGGACTGAAGATGAAGGCTCACAAGTGTGTCATGAGAAGGACCAAATACTGCCCCTGATATACTAGCGATACTCGTTCCAATAATTGTAATTGTTTCGAAGCCAATTTCACCACCAAGCGATACGGCAGGCAAAGAAGTTAGTTCACAGTCATCGCAATCACACTGGTCGATAGTCAGTGAATAGAATGTCGTGAAGGGAAAGGGAGCGCCGAAGACTGCTGTCAGCTCTTCTAAGGTTTTAGCCTCTGAACAGTCTACATAGAACTCCGTCAGATCATCACTGTACGTGCAAACACATGGTACAATGTCTTCGTCTCCTGGGCAGGGAAACTCCCTCGTTCGGGTGCCATCGCGGAGATCTTTCCTGCCAGCACAGACCAGCTGGGCCAAAAGCACCACTAGGGAGAACTGCAAAAGAACAGCAGACCGAACTATTTTCTCGTTACGTTTTTTATATCGCTATTGACAGGTGCAGTTCGGAATACTGTTTCATGTGAAGCTGTTCACTGGGAAATGAACGTGCAAAACACGTGCGTGTGCGTGTTCCCAAGATATTTGCTCCTACAATGGCTAGAAAATCACTTTTTATATTTCATGGTACAGTAACACAAAGTTTCCTACCTGTAAGCGTCTAAGCAGATTGCTCGAAATATTCCAATGTTTTCACGTTTTAATTTTGATTTCTGAATATTGAGTTCAATATCGCAGCAACCAAATGGACATTTTTTAAAATCCTTGTGTTATTGATAATAGAGTGATTTCTGCACCGCTGTCGTCATTGTATTTATAATTAAAATGAACGAATCTGTCATCTAAATATGAGTCAGTGCAGTAAGTGAAAAATTTCGCAATAATTCAAAATTTCCAACCATCACTCGTACCTCCCCTCAACGAGGCTTAGATTAGTTGGGTTTGTCTATTACATGCTATATGGGAGCTGACGGCCTTAGGAGAGATGCTGTTAGGCTACCTCAGGTAACAGATAAGCCTTAGGGACGCCTGTCTCTCATGTCCACTTTGTTTCTTTCAGTTTTCATCTCTTCTTCACTATCTCTTCTTTGCCTTTTCTTCCTATTCTTTCTCACCTTGCCGTTTCTATGAGTAGGGTAGACTGCGCTGTAACGCACCTTGTGAACGGATTACCCGTTTTCTACAGTCGATCGCGAATGGTCTCTTCTCATTTCTCTCTTGAGATCTCCTTTGTTGCACCCTCAGGGTGTTAAAGTGAAGTCCGAGCTGAAAGTTAGCTAGGCTGTCTTTTTTCTTCGTAGGACTTTTTCCGGCTCCCTGCTTGGCTGTTTTCAGCACCTCTGACTTTCTTCTTCAACTTTTATCTTGTTTCCTAATTATCTTTCTCAACTTACTGTTTTTATACGCATAGGATTCAGTGCGGGAACGCACCTTGTGTATAGATTTCCCGTAGGGTTTGCATCCCGGGATCCCGGATGATTTGGGACTGAAATTTCCCGGTCCGGGAATTCCTTTTTTCCCAGGAATTCCCAGAATTCTAAATGATATTTATGTTTCCAAATATGAATGAGAAAATAACTTAAAATCATACTGTTCAATATGATTAATCAATTGGAAAGCTCAAGATAGGACTTTAGTGTTGTAATATTATTGCAATTTACATCACTACACAGTGTAGTCTACACTATCTCATAATTAGAGCCCGGATTCCTAGTCCTAATAAAGTGGTTAAAATTATTGTCAAAAATATGATCAAAATGGCATTAAAATATAGTTGATATTGCAGGTATAATTACAAAATAGTTTTTATTTGCAGCAAAATAGTTTTTATTTGTAGCAACATAGCACGGGAAACTTTGCAAGTTTAGACTACATTTAAACAGTCTTTATCATCTGCTGCTATAAAAAACAGATGTTTGTTACAAGCCGGACTTGCGAATGAAAATGCCGAGACAACGAAAAAGAGGCAGCGCATCGGATACAAACTGCAAGGGATCAGCATAAATTGAGCCTATTTTTGACACCTGGAAAAATTTCCATTGTTATAAATTATCCTCTTTTGCGTTAAAACAAAACCTCAATGTTCATTACGTTGTCCAGTAACCAGTAAATAAATTTGTTGCACTCGCTAAATGATTCAAAAATAGATTTATCACTACCACAGAGGGCGTTTCTTTGAATGGAAGGAAATGAAAAACATAAATAAACGAATAAAATAGTTTTTGTGTATGGTTGTTTATGCGTTTCTAGATGAGCGTGTTGTGTTGCGCGATGTTTTTTATGAATTACTTTCCGACCAACCGTTTCTCACTATTTGATAATCATTTTCGAGGGTATTCCAGTCTGCTTCGGTATAGTGTGTTTTATCTTTTCTTACTTCGTTTCAACTAATAATTTAGAAATTCCAAAAAATTATCTAGTAGTATTTAAATTATTTAAAAGTTGTCAGGCGTCTCTTGGAGTATAAATTATCTAAGAGATTATATTTTTTATTAAATCCGCCCTTGACAGGGTTAATCTATCAGCACGACTCGTATGGTTTGCCTATTAGTACACCTCGTATGGTTTGTGTGTTAGGTCTCTTCGTTTGGTTTGTCTATAAGTACGTCTCGTACAGTTCGTCTATTCGTGCGCCTCGTATAGTTTGTGTATTAGTGCGCCTCGTATGGTACGTTTGTGTAAGGACGTCATATCAGATATTTTTAAAACCCAATATGGTGTCATGCATCTCGTGTATCAACTTTTTTGTAAATAAACGGTTTTGCTTTTTTTTCTTGCTTTCTCTTCTTCGTCTACTACTACTAGTTTGTGCAGGTTTTTAGTCATTTATTGCCTAATACTACTTTTTGCCTTTGTGCCTGGTCAAAATATCGTTTAGAGAAAAACAGCATTTTTGCTATAAATGCAATTTTCATTTGCATTTATAGTGGTTACAGTATTAATAGAATAAATGCTAGAAATCCGGGCTCTACTCATAATATAGTTTAACTATTGCATCAGAATTTTTTTGTGGTTCATTTTCGCAGGTAATAAAGAATAGACTGTAATAGATACGATGGCAACGGCTGATGTTATAGAAACTAAAGCCTTTGCGTGGCGATATTATGTTAAAGATGCAACTGGAGAAAGTACGAAATTTATAAAGTACTGCAAGAGTTTACTTTGCAAAGGCTGGTCTAACAGGGGTTTGTCAGTCACCTAAAGAGTAAACACTACATAGTGAAGTCTGAAACTGTAGACCCAGTTGCGTCAACTAGTAGCACAGAAGGCAGAATTCGTATTGGAACAAAGCACCCTATGCAAGGGAGAGCAGTAGTGAAAGCACTAAACATAAACAAACAAAAGTAACAAGTTTCGTAACGGTACATCAAAGTACTCCGGAATAACAACTGACCAAGCTTGGCGTGTCAGTAAATACAGCTAAGGAAGACTGAATTCATTAGAGAATCCTTCTCAAATAAATTTTTTTCCCTAAATCGCCAAATACTGTGATGGGCATGGGCAACAAATTACAATAAGCAGAAATGTAACAATATCAAACAATCCTGGGATCCGATATTGTCTTCCTGAAATTCCGGGATTTTTATTTTGTCCCGCTGGATTGCAAACCATAATTCCACGTTCCCTTAACTCATTATTAAATGGTGCTTTCATCCTTCTGCCCTTTGAAAGTCTTTGTCGAGGTAAAGGAGGCTGAAACTAACTCATATTCTAATAGTAGTTTGTGACTTTGTTGCTGAACAAAGAGGTATTCAATAAATTGGCAATGATCAAGATAGTAGAGCTCCGTCATCAACAAGTAACTCAATGCTTTCCACTCTTTTTCACAATTCGGAGTTCAGCTGCAAAGTCAAACGAATTTTTCGTACACGAGCTGCTGCCAAGTAAACCTGCTGAAAGTTAGGTAATTCCTAAACTTTCTGGCATGGTAAAGATCTAGTTTGTTGTTCAGACAACATGCCAAACGTCGACATGGTTTGGTTAGTGCTGCAGCTCGGGTGCTTGCGTCAGGCGTCATGGAAATATGGTAGCTCTTCGTTCTCAACTGTATCACGAAATTCCCTGGGCTGACCATCATCTCTCTTGTACTCGTAGCTTCCATGTGCGCGTAGAGGACGATGTATGTATGTTTGTGAATGTGCAATATTCTCGGAAATATCGATTTGGAAAACGACCCTGACACAACCTAGCTACGCCTCTAGCGTTGCAGTTGTCAGCACCGTAAACTGGGCGCATGTCATCAGTTCTTCATTTGACAACCAAGCTGTAGTATAAACACGATGTCTCAGCGTGAACTGGTTCCTAAACACCAAGCATTTCAGTGTTACCAAATTTAATGGTAACATTTAATGTTAAAATTATGTATAAGGTAGCTCCTCAGGGGGATACAACTATTGTATCCATGGAAATTAGCGCTTCCCGGGGAAATGTGAGAGCCCGAGTTGAGTTAGGTAGGTTTTCTTTTTGTTGAAATAAAATAGTTTCTCTTGTTTTGTTAAGGACCACATTTTTTCGGTTCACTACTGTCCTGTTTTTCAGCACATCTGACTTTCGTCTTCAACTTTTATCTTGTTTCAGCAACTTCTTTCTCAACTCACTGTTCCTATGCTCCTTCTGCATAGATTCCTCATTCTCTTATCTCCATACTAAATGATGCCTTCCTCCTTCCTCTCTTCGGTACGCTCTTTTTTGTAGCCGTTAGGGAGGCTTAAACTGACTTATAATCTAATAATCTTAATCTTATAAATTAGGTTAACGAAAACGTGACAAACTGGACCCGAAAGTTAGGACTTTGAGCCTTAGTATCTTGTAAACTACGAAGTTGATAAACATTAGTTTTTCGGGAAAAGTGTTTATTTTGCGTGGTTCTACCTACTGTCAAATGTACTGCAATTTTTTAACGGGATTTATTCACTTTGACTATGGACCTAGATATATGGGGCTACAAGGAAGTTTTTATATCACCCAATTATTACAATCGGGTTGTCCAAATTAAGGAGAAGCAGAATGGAGACAAGCTCAGTGAGTAGAAGAGTTCCGTCTCTTGCCTCTTCTCCCCGTCTTCTGTGTTTGCTGTCACCACCAGAGAGGCTGTGGTCTGGAGCGGACACCGCGAGTTCTGATCGTATTAAGTTAATGATGTTCCGAGGGAATTCAGCCAAGCTCAAATTCTGCAGTTGCTTAAAGAAACGATTTTGAACTCGATAGTGAACGCTTCTACTCACAATATTATCAAAACGAAGTTTCATTCACACAAACTCTCTTGATCAACTGGTTTACTTTGAAATGTAGGGTACAGAACCTTTTCATATCGTTGTCCCTACAGTTGTTGAACCAGACTTGCTGCTTCTTTATAGTCCATGACCGCACTACACTTCACTACGTGAAAATGCTCGGAAGGCCTTTCCACTCTTTATGAAATAATTTTGATTCATCATTGAGGAATAAACCCAACGTCATATTTTCATTTGCCTTATTAAAGCCATCACACAATGACGGCTACTCCCAGTCAAGCTGGAACCCATTCATACATTCGGATTAACGAAAACAAATAAATTAAATTTACTCCCTAAAAAAAGCACCATAAACAGAAAAAGGTTGTATACTTCCATCTAAGTAAGCAGTTGAGATGACATGCATTTACTATCCAAACTTGGCGCCTGTTCATTCTCGGAAAACGATCTTGGTTTGGCGTCTCAATTTCAAGTGTTCTTCCGAGGAAGTGTTTGTTTTTTTACCTAAATTAATGAGGATAAAATTCCCCGTTGTCACTGGCACACACTGTGCCTTATTGTGTTTCTTCATCAAACGCTGACAGCTTTAATCCTAAACATTCTTGCAAAATGTTCCATTCCGTACTCGATTTCCGACAGTACTTTTTTCTTCGTTTTTTACGGAATTTCTTACTGATACTTAGTCTCAAATTTGAGGCATCTGCGTTGTTTTTATACCACCCTATTTTTTACAGGAAGTTTTGTGTTCGTGCTAGTTGATTAGATTGTGCGGTATTGAAATCATTATGTACTTTCAATTGCGCTTGCTTTTTTTATTTTGAGTCCACCAATTACTTCTTTGTAGTTTAGATTTGTTTTTATTTTAGTTCTCTTCCACATTCGTCAAGTTCAATTGCCTAAAGTTATTTATCTTCTTTTTTACGGAATTATTTACACATTTCTTTCTTTTCACCCATGAGATTTGTAGGCTTGGTATTTTTTTTGTTTTCATTTATTTTTCGTTATCAGTTTTTAAAACCTGAGCATGAGAGTTGCTCGCTGTTCTTGCACATACGCATGATTTTCAGCTGCCAAGTCAACAATGCTCAGCGAGGCTCCTTGCCTATTCCCTTTCGTAACATTCAGAACACATTTAATCGAATAGCCGTGTTTACTGCTTTGTCACATTTTTATCCTATCAAAGAAGCGGAAAAGATATTATCTCACTTTAGATTTTTAAATTGTACGCACTAGTCTGATTTAAATAAAGGTAGTGAAATAATTCATGTTACACTGGTACGCAAGTGAGCAATTTACCTAGTGGTACATGTACATACGTACCAATACGCAGTGTGTTAATATTACCCTTTACATGAAAATGGTAGTACAGTTTCCCTCGTATGCGGAAATTGAAAGTTAGATTGAGTCTTATTCACGCTGAAATTACTCTTACACTGAAGCAAAGGTACGTACTGCATTACAGTAAATTTAGTTCTCCACTAAAATCAAATCTAATTCTTCGAAATGTATGGCAGAATTTTTAAATTATACCGAGTTGTCCTTTACTTTGATTCTTTTGCAAAAATTATCATTCGATGATTGAATCGCAAGGAATTCAAGAACGACAGAAAGGAGAAAACCCCTTTATTTATGGATCAATTAGAACGAGTGCCTCGCTGAAATTAACAGTTCTCATAAGGGGCGGCGGGAAGGTCTTTGACTGGAGAGTTCCCTCCCATGCACGAGGTGGTGTCGGTCAGGGACGTCCTCAGGTCGGGGTCGCTCAGGACCAACCATGCCATCTCGCAGCCACACAAAAGGGGATTGTCTGCAAAATTCAGAGAAGTGTCAAGTTTTAAGAAACTCGGTGCCGAAGCCTCATGACGAAGGTACAAAGCTGAATTTTAAAGAACATCATACGATACATGTGAACTCATGACGCTCAAATTGGACTGTCTAACACAACAAACCCGGCCAACAATGTTATTGCACACCTAGAGAATATCGAAACTTGTGCCGCAATTGTCCAAATCTCAAAGTTTCTTATTTCTGTCAACAGCGTTACAACCAACATGGGGAAAATCGCCAGTTTTACTTGCTTGAGAAAGTCTGAATTAAGTGGTAGGCTTAGGGAACCGGTATGAACATTGCTGGGATGTTTCTCATATGGTCCCCACGAGCATAGGATAGTCAATTGATTTAGATTGATAAACTCTGTCTATCTTATGCTATGAGGAATTGGCGCCCCAGGAAGTATACTCCAAGGACCTCAGCTATAGATAGATCTTCGGGACTTCCACATTTCGAGCTCACGTTGTTTTTTTCAGTTTTTATAACTTCTTCCCCATTTCTTCTTTGTTCTTCCTTCCTCATCCTTTCTAACTTTCTGTTTCTTTGCGCAGGATATCCTGTGTAAAAGCACACCTTATGGATAGATGTAGGAACACAGCTATTGCATAGACTCCCAGTTCCCTGAACTCTTTACTAAAAGGTGCCTTCCTCTTTTCTCTTCCGGGAACATAATTTGTGTTTCGAGAGGCTAGAACTTACAATTCAACATGTTGATATGCAAAACGTAAGCGTTCTGAAGTTTTCGGTCAGTTGTTCAAATGGTTGGTTGAAAGTGAGTTAGTTGGAAGACAGGTTTATGAGTGTCCGATACAATTTGGAAGCGCCTAAGAATAACTGACGCTAGTTCCTTCACTAGCTTTCCGTATCCGCGCCAATACAGCCACTACCCTGGGTACTAAATTGACTTTATTTCACTAGTCAGTTACGTGCGAAAGCCTTACCCGACAAGTCGATGGAATTTTCTTGGGGAAGTTGAGCGAAAATTTTTGCCCAGACTTGTTCATCCAACAACGTGATCGAGTTCGATTGCATGTTTAGAGTTGCACTTGTACTGTCCGAGAATCCTGTGAGGAAAAATAATTTTATTCATTAAAGATCATGCAAATGAAAACCTGTCTAGGTCCCACATTTGTTGAAATATCTTGAGATAAAACACTTAGTAACTGGAAGACATATCGCCAGTCACTCCATAATTCATGCAAAATTAGCAATCAAACTTACCTTGTAGGAATTCGGGATGAAGAATGCTAATGTTGTTTTTAGAAAAATCTACCGTTACAAGCGTTTCAGCTTCAGCAATGATTGTGTTCGTCTGAATTTCACTGATTAAATTAGATCCGAAATCAATGTAATTGATGTTCTGCAGTCCGGTGAACATGCCGATTGGGCTATCTTCGTATATGGGAACTTCCTTGAGTTTGCCATTTCGCAGTTGAACACGCT
>JACJUY010002507.1:10628-66259 GCA_014220935.1 Platorchestia sp. MABIK | reverse complement strand
CTGGCAAGTAGATGATGCGTCTGTGTGAAAAATTGTCTCAAATCCCGACTCTCTACCTCCTAGTTTTAGACGCAAAATAAATCAAATCTGCCCAATTTACTTTTTACATCAATCCCTTACACTCGTATCACTATTTCCTATGTTCTTATGCTCATAATTCATTCCGAGTACGCACTAACGAGAGGGTTTTCAGCAATGCGTCACATGAATTATGCTTTTCTTCGTCACCTGTATTTTAAATGCATCACTAGAATCCGACTGCCGCGACAAAGACGAACTCATTTTTTCGTGCTTTTCTCCGAATCATGTTTTCGATAATTATCATGGGTATTACGATAACCATGTATAAATAGCAATTAAGGATCTAAATCATTTGTCTTAACAATTAACATGGGTATAACGATAACCATGTATGAATAGCAATTAAGGGTCTCTGTGTTAAGGTATTTAAACGCGATTTTTGCTTTTATTTCCATTTAAATGTGCGCAAACGAATACATTTTTCAACTAAGCGTTACGAGGATTGTGTTCTCTTAGTAACTTATATTCAAATTCACTGTCAAAATCAGATTAGGCAAAGGAAAGGAACTCATTTTTGATGTGCTTTTCGATCAATCATTTTTTGATTCAACATTTTACACGAGTATTACGATACCAATGTGTTATTATCAGACAAGGATGTTTAATGTTGAGGTGTTTTAAAAACCAATGTATCAACTTTCATGTTATACTTTATTGGAAATAAACTGTTTTTCTTTCTTTTTCTTGCAGTGACCGCAACTTTGCAGACCAGTTGGAGTTGCTCCAGTTGCAGTAGCTCTGGGGAAATTGAAGCATAGTAATCTCACAAATACATTAGTAAAATTCAAACGATATTCGTTTAAGGCACTGTAACAACTTGTGATCACTCGAAATAGTGATAGTGCTTTGTCCTATACATGAGGAAATGTTTAGATGGTACGAGTATGTACAGGTTCAAGTAGGAATGCATTACAGTATTGTTTTACACTGTTTTTTCTGAGCTTCGCATAAGATACTTTTACTTGGAATACTTAGAATATCTGACAAAGAATGTTATAGCATAGCAATTCGTAATTTTTAAAAACAAACTGTTGGATAGAAAAATATTTGTAAATGAGGCCATAGTTAAATAGACGAACAGACAAAAGAATCGTATAAATGCAAGTAAAAAATAAAATGAAGCATGTTATTTTGCAAAACCAAACTCAAAATATTAACAAATGAGCAATCTCATTCAGACCAAGTCTTTAAATAAAATATAGCAATGTATTCAAAGAGAGTCAAGTATTTGAACAAATAAAGTCAAGTCATTGAAAACTCTCGCTTTCTGGTGATGGAATAAAGACTAATTAGACCACCAGTAATAAATAATTACTTCAATTGTGCACATACATAGTGTAATTTCAAAACTGAACGCACCAATGCTACTCTGCAACATATGTACCTCTTAGCTGTGATGGGGGCAGCAGTTCAAGCTCAAGATGCTTGAACTGTCAGTTCTCTGCATTGGCAGCTGCTCAGAAAAGGTGACTCAGAAGTCATGCGCTGATGTCAAGTATCGTGCTGCAGCCTTCGATTGATTCAGTACTTGTGAAGTACTAGTTCTTCACGTGCCTGGAAGAATATATGTATAAACTTAGCAAATGTGGTATTGAGGAACTAGTATATACAGTACTCTTAATAGTTAATTACTATGGACCAATATTCTGTTCAGTTCTATTCAAAGATTTCCAGTTACTATGGAGCAATACACAAAGCCATGGACTTGTTAAACAATTGCTCGTTATTTTAGAACTGAGTTTATAACTCTACATGTCACACAGACATTTCCAGTCAAAAGATTATGGTTCAAATTTCTCAAGTACTTCTCAAATAAGAATATCTGAAAAAAATGAAAAATAAAACAGCACTACAAAGTGAATTAGCTTTGAATTGCAAGGCAAAATCCTTGTTGCATGCAAGCTTCAAGTATGCTGGTGACAGCTTCTACAATGTGAACTTGTGCAAGCACTTACTTGACCAATTTCTGATGTAGCAGTAAATATAATTGAATGCTTTCAACAAACTGAGGCATCTCTGCAGCTGCTGCTTAGAAGTTTTAGCACAAAAATTTCAAATACATTTATTAAACAATTTTTAAAATATATCCAATATGCATAACTTAACTCAAAAAGGATTGCAATTTGTGGGCATATTCATATACTCATTTTTCACAATGATTGTGATTATTTATTAAAAGACCTAGAATTTTTAACCTCAATAATAACTTTCCATCAGTCACTCTCAGCAATAAAAAAACTTTAATTTTCTCTAATTCATTTGTGATTGAAAACTATTTACTTCATGGAAACCTAAATAATTCAATCTCAGGAAGAGAGATGAAATTGCATAACTTGGCAATGATCTCTAGTATGAAAAAAAAATCCAAGACTCTTGCGTAAAACATTTGCACTTCATCCTACTGGTACACCAACAGTTGGCACTGGTTTTGAACATAGTACTAAAAATTTTTACACATTCAAGCATAAACTTCTACCACTCGCGCCTCAATTCAGCTACCCTAGCAACACACTCTGTCCCGCTGCCCGACCGTGCGGCTTAACTTTTACGAATTAACGAACACTGGAGACATAGACTTACCTAACACCCATAGAGGGGTGAGGGAACGCTGTAATTTAATGGCAAATTCTATGACAAGCGTAACAAAAGAAAGGAGGCTCACCTTAGTATCTTCGAAGAAAATATTCAGGCGAATACGTCTCCAGTATGCCGGCTATCAAGGACACTGAGTCCCGGATGCAGGGGTCGGTAGAGGCCAGAACCCGCATAGCACAAGTTAAATGCACTCGCGGCGACGACCTGGTTGAGACTAAGGTGGCAACAAACCGCGACCACCTCCACAACTTGCTCGAAACCGTGTCTGTGGCTTCGGACTCGAGCAAGAAGATGAAACGAACGATTTAATTAAGTTCGCTGATAATAGTCGCCAAGGAAGTGAAGCACCCCCGCCATTGCTCCGCTTTGTCATAAATTGCCAGCGTAATTGCCTTTCAGGCTCGGTTAAATTAATAAAAGCCTTTGTCTTTTATTGTGCAAGGTATTGGCTGTCTTGCATAGGACTTCAGCAACGAGCAATGGCTGGATTTGCGACAACTCAACATGCTTTACTGTGTGGCATGGGACACTCATAACAGTTTAGTTTAGAATTAGTTGCTTTTGGTTGTGTTGAGTTCATTATAAAATAACCTCACATATAAAAAATACTATGAATGTGAAAACATTTCAAGTACATGCAGGAATCAGTATAGTAGATACATTTCTAAAAAAAATTACATTCATGTATAAACACTTAACAAAACTAGTTAACAATACTTTTCCCTGAAGTTCAGTGAACTGATTTTTACGTATTTGCGCACCAAAAAGAACTAAATAATTCAATGGCCCCCCTCCCTCATGGCTGCACTACTGCTGAGCAGGATTTAATTTCTCACCTGTTGCTTGAAATCATTTCAAGTTACGTTTGAATCAGAAGACGTAGAAAGGCAACCTGCCCATCGTCCTGATATAGTTGGTCCAGGTATGACCAGACACTATAGTGAGTCGAAGTTGCATCTTGTTAGATGTAGAAATGTTCATCCCCATGTAGGCTTTAAAGAGTAAGCAAAATCTTTGTATGTAACATATAAAGATAAACTTCACTTGCTCAATTATTTGGTTTCATAATAGCTTTCGGCTAATTTCTTATCCCTGCATAGTACGCAGTGCGTACTCCATCATTTTACATGGGTCGTAGATCCGCACTTCATTCGGCCGTCCTACGTCATCAGCGTTGTTCAGAAGCTACTGTCTATAGGGTTTTGTGTATAGTTTGAGCCAAGGAGGTTGGATATTTGGAACCGACGTCATCGCTTTCAAGTGAAGCCAATTTGCCGCAGTTGTAGGCGGACAGTCCGTCACTGTCCGTGTAAAGGGGGTGGCGCGCAGTTCGTAGTGTGGAAGGACGCTACTAATCCATGCTGCGTTCAAGGACTACTTTTTCAGAAGTTTTTCGGAAGAAGTTCTACATTCTGTGTATAATGATGTCCATTTAGTCGCCATTGTTTCGCAAATATGACAACCAATCTTCTCCAAACATGCATTTCAAGGAAAGAAGTATGGATGTTATTTTTATTACTGACATTATTTTCAGACTTCCTTCCTTATAGTGCCGTCAAATGTTCATAAATATCTGTTTTATTAGCCAAAAAATCTTAGAGTAAACTTTTTTTTTGCAGCCACGGTACGATACGAACAAATACAACAATATTATCCATCCCTGATGTTGGAGGTAGTGGGACACCTCCACTGCCTCATGATGCACCACCTCCACAACCTGAGACAAATGCCAGGTGGGTGGGGCTTTGGGACGGCAGATGTGGTTGACTCGCTTGACTGGCAAAAGATGGCAATGCCGCCTCCACCCATTCAACCTCCTTGGTTTGAACAGGATGGAGAGAATGAGTGGTATACCAGATGTACTCTAGATGATTATGGCATGAGCTGTCTTGTGAATTGGATCAGGAGCGTAATTTGATTATTATTGATGCCATGAAATTTTTTCTTGTACGTGCCTGGAGTAAAAGACAGTGACTGGAATGAATTAGTCATGTAGAGTGAGTTGTAGTTATTCATCCCTGAGAGTGTTTTTTTGACGTACTGGTTATCCCAGTGATGTCGTACAATGGAAGCTTGTGACAAGGATTGGTGGGTCCTGAGTAGTGTATTGAACAAGTCTGGTTCACAGGCGCAGAATTCTTGTGTGACTAATGTGAGTATTGCCGAGGGAATCCTAGGCTGTTACAAAGGCCTTGACACTATTGGCCCATACTTTCAAGTTTAAGTGGTCTTTTCGAACACCTATTATTTTTCATTAGTGACTAAAACGTGTACCTGTAAGCTAAATTCATTCTAGAAAATGAACTGTCAGACAATGGATACATTTTTTTACACCCCTCTATACATCGCAAGATTTTACTTACAGCGCATCCGTCAGTACACTAAAACTAAGGTGTAGCTGTATTGTTATCTAAGGATTCTGAGCAACCCACTAAGCGAGATAAAGTAAGCAATGAAAGTAGTATACCATACTCTGTTCGTTGGTGATCAAACCTTAGCTATCGCAAACAAATCGCACTGGTATCACACATCGCTGCTCTACTACTATTTTTATCTTTTTCGTCGAATTGCTTTCCTAAGGATAAACAAAAGAATCAAATTGCTTGAGCTTTCGCGTGTATTTTTCTGATTTTTTTTTTCGTAGGGATATTTTGATGTGTATTCAAATTGAAGTCGTGCATTCGTACCGAAACGGAAGTCTCGTAATGTCCGTTTTATTTAGAATAACAGTAAAATGCGTCTTCAGCAGCGTCATGCAAAGATTTACAGAATATATCACTTCTGTCGAAACACGCTAATAATATAAGCGATCTCTACTTGATGTCATTGGCGAAAGAGTTTCTCACTGAGTCGCTGTGTATGAAAAGAGAAACCAGTTCTGTGGTAAACGATCGACAATTAAGTATACTAAGTTTTCCAATGTTCAATGCATTGGTCGTAACTAATTGTAGGTATCAAATGAAGCACCATTAATTTCGACAGATTAAATACTTCAACAGAGGCATTAATATCACCAAATTAGTCGGCATAAATCATAAATAAGTTAACTGAATACATTAAAATTTAATCGACAAATTAACTCAGCCGATTAGATTAACATTGACCAACTACATTAGTCAGACGAATACGTTAATGTTGAATAATTAAAATTTTCGGGTGAAAGTATTAACATCTGCGTTCCCCTCCTCAGTCTCAGTCTCCTCAGTCCCCTGGACGACTGCTTACTTGAGAAGGCTACGCCGGTCATAGCAACCGTTGAGAATGTGCATATAGTTTAATAGACGAATTTCTTTTTCAGTATCTCCTTTCGCTCTTGTTGAGACGGCCATCATCCCTGATGCCTTTTGATTTTCTATTGAGCTTTTGAGCTTTTCTGCGTCAGTTTTATTTGTTAGGTCACAAGTTCTCATGTTCTCTGTGATGAAACCACTCCATATTAGCAAAATAAATTTTGAGCAAATTTAGTATCAATTTTCGTGTCTGTTCTTATCTGCTCGACAATTTGTCCCTTTAAAGTTAGATTTTTGGAACTTGCAAAAGGGGCTTAAACTCAAGTGATGTTTTAAGCAATTTATTAGGACTATGTAATGTCCGAAGACATGTCAGAACATCAGGACAAATGCTTAGTTGTACAGCATGCACATGTACTCCCAAAATAATAATTTGGATGTCTAAATCAGTTATTTACAGTTATTACGTAGAAATAATACATTCTTTACAGTTTACGATTATTTTTGAACAATATTAGGTAAAAATCACACTCATATTGCATTTTCTTTCTAATTTTAGCCACATGATGCTCCACTTAAGAAGTAATGAGGGCAATTTTAGCGTAAGGGAACCAGTACTCTTTTATTTGACACACAATGCACTCGAAATAATGTTTTAAACACTCGTTTTAATCAGCAGAAAATATTCCAAGTTATCAGGGGAAACCGGAAGAACGGCTGTCACACCGTTGGCGATGATTGCTAACTATTTATTTTAGCTGCGTTTCTGCTCCAGCTGTCCCCAGTCAATGTTGATGAATAACATTAATTCAGAGACAGCTTAATGTTCTTATTCAAGCAAAACTCGTCTCAGAATAATTATTTTGAAATTGCTTGCCTCGTGCACAACCGCAACTGATGTATGAGTATCTTTGAAGGAAATATTGTTCTTCCAAATCTTTCTCAAGACAACATAAATGTTTGTTAATGTAGTTGGCACAGAAATTCAATGTCTTGCAGAGACAAAAATTAAGTGCTATTTTAGACAGGAGTTAAAAAAGCCCGTTTAGCGCGTAACACCTTACCTAATTCCTCAAAAGAATAGAAAACAGTGAACACGGACTAATGACAGACATTCTAAACACTGAATATTTAGTCAATTCCCTTTCATTTGGCTTCTAAAGCAGAGATATATCAAAAAACTTGAGAGTCTTTCAATGAAACACTAGAAAAAAACTTTCATAATGTAAAAGTCGAGGACTACGAATGAGATAGACACTGTGCAGTACTAACTGCAAGATGTGATCTTCCACAAACACAAAGTACACAAATAAACAAAATTTTTGTGTACAATGTTTCCCCAGCAGCTCTTACTTGAAGCTGTCTTCCACATAACTGCATGCTCCTGCGGTTTGTGTTTCTGTTTCACCGACGGCACAGCCTGCACCTCTCCTTTTTATCTCAAAACCAAATTATGGCTGCTACGTCCTTCGCTACGGATCCTCACTTGTATCGAGCTATGCATCATCTTGTGATACACTTGTACTTTTATATTCACTTGATAAAATCATATAAAAAATTATATCCTATTATTCTACTAATTCGATACTTTATTCAAGTTTCGTAAAGCTGAGAATCACTAGGATTTATCTTTATCCGTATAAAGTGAGATTCGAGTACGTTGTATTGAAACACGCGAATCGACTCGATACCACACGTGAGGATTGCTGATATTCATCTAGTTATCTAGTTAATTTTCCTCATCAACTGAAATTATCAAATGATATAGGAAGAAAAAGCACCCGTAAATTGAATCGCTTTCTATGTGCGAGTCTTTATGCTTTCCCGTAGTTATGACACCAAGTTCCACCTATACGTCAATGTGAGTACGCTGTAGAACGGGGGATAAGAAACAAATATATCCGATGCGATGTGGATGGTTTCCCTCTAATTGAGGCGGTCGTTTGCTGCGGTCGGTCTGTGTCAAGCGGTCATTAGCTGTATAATTTACAGAAGTTTCAATTTATGGTGAGGCTATATTCTAATCACTCTGTTACGCAATAAACTGAATATTCAATTTGTGGTTGGGCAGTTTTATTGAGTACGTTACACAGTCAACTCAAGTTTCTATCGAGCTGCGTTACAAGTTTACTCCGCTGCATATCGATTGAAGCTTTTATTCCTTCGGCATGACCATTTTTTCACCTTTAATTTGTTGTCAGCCGTTGATAAAGAGGGAATGTGAGATATATATTGAAATTTTAAAAAAACGCTTAAAATTTTCGTTCATTGCTTACCGTGCAATAAGGTTATTTTGATGCGAAAAATTTATGGAAATTGTCATCAATTTTTCATTTCAGGTCATCAAAAGGAGCATTTTTATTACAAATGCTTGAAATACAACAAGTCGTACGAAGTCATGACTATGTTCAAAGTCACCGCAGTTCAGGCGCCGTAATGTAGAAATTGCTAGAGCATATGAAGTTACATTCACATCGAACAATTTAGTATTCATTCTCAAAGACATCAGGAATTATACAAAAACAATTAAATCTTAGGCAAATTTTATACAGAGGATTATGTACATAAGAGAGATATGTATTTTCTATAGCATTAACTTTAAAGGAGTAATTACGTGATTTGTTATCACTTAGTTTTTCAAGTTCAATATTTGTTAGTAAAAACCGTACAGAGGTTTCCTCCAGAGAACCAGAGGGGAGCGAACTTGTAATTTAATTTTGACGTATCTCGTATACGTTATTTATCAATACAGAAATTGAATCCCATTTCTCAGAATTTATTTCCTCGAAAATTTCTCACAACCTTTCAATTTGGTAATAAAGTCGTTAAAAATGCCGAAAAAACTGTGAAAATTATTTAAAAAAACAAATCTCGTGCAGCGCTACGTAACTCTTAGGAAAATTCATAGCGGGGAACGTTAAAAAAGGAAACACATAACTGAGGATTATATGTGTTGCGAATGTTGTGAAGATATCCCTTCGTTATTTCACAGAAGTCGTGTTGAAATGTGAGTCTTCGTATTTTTTAATATTTCATTAATCTTGTCACACCTACTGAAGAAATTTCTCAGAACAGAGATCACTTACGATGTAATTATATTTTCAAAGTTCCTGTAAAAGTCTCAAGATCAATATTAAAATTTATACTCCTCAAAGAGAGAATCTTCAAGAAAACCTGAAATAGCTGTCTCTTTGGTGAATTGAAAACTCTTCAATGTAGCTTACAACACAGTTGATACATATCAGGTAGATACCAGAGAAAAATTACATCGAAGACCGGCAACCCTAGAGAGGATAAATATCAACAAGTTGAGTGTATTATTTTCGAGATGAGACCTCTACATCCGCATGATCTCTACATCTGCATGAAGCAGTGATCTGTCTGTAGAGTACTACGATTTATGTTATTAGATGAGGGCATGACACTGCTCCGTGCGGGAAATATCAACACGATTGAATTATGCATGGGAGAGACAGTGACATGGAGGGCTAATACAGGGCAAAGTACTGTTCCAGAAAGATTAGCAGGAACACTTCACTTTCAGTTCAGGAAAGATAAGGGTTGTCGTGTTTCCACTAGCGGAGGTAATGTACACTCATAATTATTTTACAACGGATAATATTCAATTGTAATTATTGGATGCAGGGGTCGAGTCAGCAGGGCAGACAACTTTTCGAGCTCGTGAACCAGCTGTTCAAAAAAAACAACCGGTGCTGGGATGAGTGTTGGGAGGCCTTTATTCCTAGCCACTGCGTAGATATGATCGGCTAACAAAGTCAAAGTATTAGAAATTAGCTCTAGATTATTCGAGCGTTGGTGACGCCCGAGGCAAAGTAGACACCACAGAGAGCCCGAGGGGCCCCTCCACCAACTGAGGTCACAAGGGGCAGGTGGGTGTCGGGTAGTGAGGTAGTCGTGTGAACAGCCCGGCAGTCGCGATGAAGCAAGACCTGTCCATCGTTGGTAGAAAATAAGATGGACAGCACGTGGGTGTGGCCAGCAGTGAGGAAGTGTCTGTCGTGCGCGGGGAAGATGTTCCGCCACTTGTGATGGACGATAGATCTTTGTCCACCAGCCCTGCTGTGGCGGTCAGGGTGGTCCGTTGGCGTAGCTGGTCCAGCTGCATCTGGTTCTGACGTTTCCATTTTGTCCTGCGCATGAAAATGCATAAGTCGACTTCATTAAAGGAAATAATTACAAATGATCACTTGTGAGAAAATGACAGTGCAGTGCAGAGTTTATTTACCGTAAATACTTCGTTGTTGAATGGGACGTGAACTTAACAGACAGGGTGAAGCGAGATGTGCCAACGAACACGTAATTATACTGTCATACGTAGGCTTAGAAACTAAGTATTCCGCGATAAAGAACCTAGAATAAGCGCGAGAAACCCGGGTATGAAAAACAGACGAATGGTCATGTAAGAACATGATCACTCAAGAACACCTGATTCTAAGAAAAACGCTTTGTATGACATGATAGAAACTAAATGCTTCTTGTTGCGAAGGGAACAGCAAGCACAGAGCTAAATCAGAATTACTTCAAATGAGAAGCTATGACAGCAATTACAGCGCGGAAGGGTATCGTACTGGTGTTTGGGGAAAACGTTTCCACGCTCTGCTCTCACCTCCTGTTCTGGTACCAGGTCTTGACCTGCGTCTCTGACAGGCTCAGCGCCTCGGCCACGTCGGACCTGTCCGCCACACTCAGGTACTTCTGCAGGCGGAACTTGCGCTCCAGGAAAGCTAGCTGGGCGTGCGTGAAGGCCGTTCTGCGACGACGCGGCTTCTTCCTCCCTTCCGTCTGAAATGTGATTGGAAAGTTGAATCAACACTGTAAGAAATTTATCATTTCACATAGCGTCTCTTCAGAATTGCTCTTCGCGAATAACAATACAAAGCTTTAGACCTACGTGCCAGCACAGAAGCCTACGTGTAGATGAACCTCAGCGTATTGGCCCGCCATCTTTACGCACAGACGAGTAGCAGCAAAGGCTGCAATTTCTTACCTTCATAATCTCTGAGTCTCTGAAATGAGGCATGTCAGAACATATCAGAGTAAATGAAACTGCCGAAGCTGAACTTTCAAAAAGTTTACGTCGTTGTCGTTGTCATCATCGTTGTATCATAGCAAGTAGCGTATGTTTTAAGTCCATATGACTAAGATATAAAATTGTTGAACAATTTTTTTAAACGATGTATATGCTACAGCCCACAATATGTAGCGAAGCCAAGTTGATTAAAACTGCGAGAAGAGGCAGCAAAAAAAGCTACAACCGCCAGGTCGATTGGTTGTACAGCCGCCAGCAGTACTGTCAACGACGACGTATCTGGTTTGAATTTGCGCTCCCTAATCTGTAATCTGTACAAAATACTTGTAATTGGTATTTTAAACGAAAAGTTTTGGTGCACCTAACTGTACGATTCGGTTTGAAAATTGTTTTCGGGTTGGAGAGTTACTTTTTGAGAACTTAAATTTTAACATAGAGAAGTCTAACTTGGTCTAAGTATTGCATAAAAAACTGTCTTAGCATCCAGATTTAGCTTCAAACAATTTTCAGTCAAATGAGAAATTTCTTTTTCAAATTTTTACAAGAAAATACATCGGGACGACTTTATCCTAGCATATTTTTAATTGCAATTCCTGTAAAGCTACAGTATTTAAGTGAAGCTCGAAGCGATTTTGAAGCTCAAGGCTTTTGATTAATGACGAGAATGTCTAGGAAGTGGAGCACGTCTTGAGCGCGTTTGGTGCCTCAAATGGTCCTGGGGAGCGTGGTTCTAGCTCAAAAGTGCGCTCTGGAGAGCTTCATTAGAGAGCTGAGCCACGCTGGGTCAAAGAGACACGAGGGTCTTGGAGTCTTGTGACTCTCAGGGACGCGAGTGAGGGACCTGGGAAACGATGTTTTCTGGTAGGGTTCACATATATGGGCAAGATTGGAAGTTCGAGGGATACGGTAAAACGATGCGTCTGATATGAGGGGTGAAATGTGCGCAGTTTTCGGGTCGGATGTAGAGTAAAGAGGGAGCTGGTGAACGATATTTTTGTAAGGACTCACTTATGGGGAATGTTGGAAGTTCGGGAAAAAAAACAAATGATGTGCGACATCAAGAGAAGTACATAGGCAGTCTTCGTTCGGAACGAAGGAAACGGATTTGAAAAGAAATGAGCCTGAATGAAAACTGGAAAATGTTTCAAAATTAGAGGAGATACAATGAATTTAATCTTCGAATGTAAAATATTGATTGAAATAAATATTTTGAAATATTAAGATCCTAAAATTAAAAGTGGAAAGTAACGCGCGTTTTAAAGTGATATTTTTATCTTATTGTAGCAAGTTAGTGAGTAAAAAAGGACGTGTCGACCTTTTCCGTCATTCTTATCTTCGGTCAATCCATTAAAATGATGAATAGAATGTTACATGAGATATGATGCATGTAAAGTAATTCATTGTTTTAACGCTTAATTTAGGAAGTTTAGAACACTGAAAACAAAGATATTTATAAATTGGAAAGGCCATAACTAGACACGTTATCTATAATGAACTTAAAATTATGGTGATGACTTTTTAAAGATGAGTCATCCAACGTCAGTGTGCGATGTCAAATGCTATTGTCTCATGAAAATATGGAAAAATACTTCAAAACGTGAATGGAAAACACGTCGATGTAGTTGATGTATCTCTCTGAGTAAATGATCCACGAGTGAGAATTACGAAAGAGATCGTACGCAGGGTGAGGTGAGATGGAGAATATTTCTCATCAACAAGAGACGCCTGAATCAGGTGAGAGATAGTACTCAATTTAGTTAATGCATTACAGCTCGTAGTCAAGCATGATGGTCTCCTATAACTACATTTGTAGATAAAGCTAAAAATTACTGTAATTTATCGACACCATCGTCACGCATTGAACAAATGCTTGCCATCATTTTTACGAATGTTTGAGTATACATGTTGTATTTTATTTATTCAAGCACGGACCGACGTATTCGAGAAAAGTCCCCTTGTCATATTTTTTTTTATCAATTCGCTCTGAAATTGATGTATACCCGCCAGCATTTTCCGGTGAATATTATGTTGCGGTTAGTTTTTTGTGGGTGAACTTGAAATGATTCGTGCTAGCTGTTCTATAGAAGCCCGTGATAACATATTGCCTTAATTTAAATCTACTGGCTAAATAAAACTTAGGATCAAGTTACTAGATTTTCAGTAAACTGTTTGGTTAAAGAAACTGTGTTTTTCCGTTTAAGTAACGTGTAGGCAGTGTTGATAAAACCATGTATTGTATCCTCATTTCCTGTTTATCTTTGAGTTCCCTCTTGCAGTAGGGAAGAGGTTTTACGTTGTAATCGAAAATCTGGATTTTATAGCTGCCACCTGATGGATGGCAAAGATCGATGTGTTCATGTGATTACTACGAGGGATGCTGGGTGAAATTTGTGTATTTTTTTAGGACCTCTCTTTGGATATTCTTTATGGCTAAAAAGATATCAACCACCATTGCAGGTTTCCGTAACTATTGATCTCCGCAGTACTATAATGCCTACTAACACTGCAAGCGCCGAGTAAAACAGGGCTCTGAAGCACTATGATCGATGCCTGCTAATACTGCAAAATCCAGTTTCAAATTACTTCTGAAGCACCAAGATGCCTGCTAGTGCTACGAAATCCCATTACTATTACTTTTGAAGCACTATGAGGGTGTCTAATACTACAAAAGCCCATTACTATCGACCTCTGAACCACTATGACGCCATCAAAATTACAGCTCAAGTCTCAACATATCCAAACCTTAGTCGAAAACTTGGATGACCACGTCTCCGAGCCCCATCAATCGGCTCCCTCTCCTCGTTTTAATTGACACTTTGCAGAGTTTTCTCGTAACCTATCCCATTAGCATCTAAAATGGATGTTTCCGAGTGAGCCCTTCCAGGGGTGGCTGGGGTGTGGGGGGCAACCGCCCCCAATAGCCGAGACTCCGCCCAGTCTCAACGAGGGTTCTTCTTCCGTCTATGGGCGGAGTCAGTCTCAGGAACAGAGTTAAGATATATTCTGGGGTCTGCAACTTCATGTACTGTCACGAAGAGGAATGTGTTTGAAATTCACGAATAAAACATGCACGTTCATGAACTCTGCATTAGTAGAGTAAATTGTGTCGCGTTATTTTATTTCATCGTATTTTGCTAGCTGAGCATTGACAACATTTATTCGCGGTTACACATTTGCTAAAACTAAAGTATCGTTAATAACTGGGTTGAAATTATATGTTATGAAAATTTTTGGTTCTTTCGGCTTTTGTATTGTACGAATTATTAACGCGCCTTTGTAGCCGTTTACTGACATCGATACGCGGTTTCCTCATGTTGCTGATTTTGGAGGAGGCTAGTCATGGTTGTGCTGTCAGTAGAGCATCACAATGCAGCACGCAAGACTGCGTACCAATACCCGACGGCTTGTAAAGTTTCGCTGTTTGTCACATAAACGTACGCAGAAGCAGAAGCCAATTTTAACAATTAAGTAGCTGACTAAACAAAAAGTAATTCAAATCTTATCATGTCGGAAATAACGAACATTGGCAGCCTATGTATAGAGACAGTATCGGAAGCACAACTGGCAGGCTTTAATTTAATACGTCCCTGTACTATTTCTGAGATGCGAGATTTACAGGATCGACGTCCGAATCGATAGGTGAAAATAGATAGATCAAAATTTCCCACTGATTTGGATTTGTAATTCTTCTAAATATTTTTATTTTTGCGGCTGTAAAAGCATCCATGTACTGATTTACTGCTTGTGACGATACTTGAACTATGATATTAGGTAAGTCTCTTTCTGTAAATACTCTCCTGAAAGTCAGAGAAAGAAAAACTTATTAAATTAGAAAGTTGACTCTGCGGCATTCTCGAGCGTACATTTTTTATATTATATTAACCCCTTATATTAGTGTACTCCTGTCATCGAAAGTGCGAGCGTTTTTCTAGGTTACAAATTTGATGGATTTCAAATGAGAAGTTTGAATGCAGAGTTTTTTGTTTCCTATTCTTCTATTTATACATAAAATCGGAATGAACTTCAAACAAGTGAAACAATTCCATTTCAAAACTGAAATATACAGTCATCATTTAGTGATGAGGTATCCAGTGTACAGGGTATAAGCAGAAGAGGACAGACCAACTGAGTACAGGCAGGCATGCAACAAGCTGAGAAGTATTATTTAGGACTGATGGGAACGCAATGTTATTTTGCTGTTTGGGGACAAATGGACAGCAAACTTTAACGGATAAGCGCCGACATTATTTTCAGGACGAACGTCATCTTGAAATGGATAGAAATTATTTGGGATTGAAGAAATAATGTATAAGTGATGTTTTTTATAAGGTTCGATTGTAAGGTTTTTTAAACAATATTGATATTAATTTCAAGCAATTGAATTAACTAGCAATACAAGAAACGCTAGTGTAATATATTTTAGTCATTACCGGGAATGGAAGTAATCATTATATTCGTACGTTGAGGTTTAATTTAGGATAATATTTGTTTTCGTTGTACCGTGTTGGATTCTTTTCGGGGTCGATCAAATACTATAGAGTATCAAGATGTGATTGCGGTCACGGGAGAAGGTTAGTGAAATTTTACTATTCAAGTACCGTAGACTTTTTTCATTTACTTTGTAATTGTGATCAAAAACGTGAATCTTATAATATATCAAAAGATGTGTATGTTCCAGTTATCAGAGTAATACTCGTAAGAAATTATAAGATTTTTGCCTATGAACAAAATTGATTGAAATAATGAACGTTCTTTGCGTAACATTTCTTGTTAAATATTGTGCGTTCAGTTTTAGAAAAACTCAGCACTTTAATTTTTCAGTTGATAACTATAATACTGGTCTTTGGTCGAGTTTTTGCTTTCAGTGACGATATGAGTTATTTTTTTTTTGGCTTGAAGAACGTTAAAGCTAGTACAAAAATTGCGCAGTTTGTTAAGGATATAGCTTGACAAAATTACTTCCGCTGACGCTTATGCAAATAGTTAGAGCAAAAATTCTAACTTGAATTATAATAAATTTGAGGTTGGGGTGAATATCCCGAACCTAAGAGCTTGGCTTTTTTTCTTCCTTTCGCTAATTAGGCTTAGTATTTTTTTTATGCAAACTGTACTTGTTTTAAAATTTTTTGCCAAGTTTAAGCTTCAGTCGAATACGACCGGAAACGAATTTCTTCAAAAACATGAAATTAATTTTGTATACTATATCAAATATCACACATTCGATCGTGTAATTTTTCAGCAAATTGGAGGAGACAAAAATTTTATGAAATCCATTTTAATGGGAATTGACATGTCCAAAAAAAAGACCTATCCTTATTAGAAAAGTGCTTAGCTTTTTTTGAAATCAAGTAAAAATAACCTGCTAGCTTCGAAAAAATGAGATGTTGCCCACTGGAAATCACAAAAAGAGGTATAAATAAGTTGTACATAACAATTTGAAGCTGAGTTATGTAATAAAAAGTCATTGTTAAGTTCTGCATTCAAAATTTAGAGCAAAGTCGTTCATTAAAGAGCTTTATCTAAGATATACTTTTGCGAATTGAAAAGCCGATATCATTTCTTAACTTAATCCGCTCAATGAAATTTCAGGTAGCAAATTCTAATTTTACTTTGACATGAGAGTTTCGAGACGAATCATGAATTAAGTGATGTGCTTTCAAATTTGAAACACACAAAACCACTGTCGTTTCGGGACCAATTTAGGCTTCGACATTACTCACAAAGGTGAATGTCGAAAATTAAGAGTGGCATTATTGTCATATGTTAAAGCTGTCTTGACGGCCATTTTCTGTAAGATACTGTGACCACTAAAACGACTAAGCGCAGAAAAAATAAAGCACTCCTGACGAGATCGCCGCGGTGAGATTGCGCCGAACATTTTACGGCAAGCTCGGGATTGGCGTGTGGTGTTGAGCTATCAATCGATTTATTATTAGATTTGTGAGGAAGCGAGAATTCTCCATGCATTTGAAAGAGCCAAAACTGTAAAGAAATTGATGAGCACGACTGGGGCTGGGCTTACCGTCCCCGAGTCTTCCCCCTCGGTCGAGTCGACGCTCTCGCCTGTGGCAGACATGACCCCGCCCTCGCGGTCCTGCTCGTCGTAGGTCCTCCTCCCCTCCTCGTAAGGCATCCTGTCGTCCTCAAACGATATTCTTCCTTCCTCGAAAGGTGTTCTATCGCCCTCAAAACTTGTCCTTTCGTCTTCAAAAATCATGCTTCCGTTCTCGAAATGCGCCCTTCCGTCAGAAAACAGCGCTCTTCCGTCTGTGAAAGACGTCTTCCCAATATCAAAATGTGCTCTTCTGTCTTTGAATAGCGACTTTCCGTCGGTAGGAGATGTCCTTTGCTCATAACTTTCTTCTTCAAAAGACGTATTTCTCTCCTGCGATGTCTTTCGTTCAACTTCTTCATCCCCAAAAGATGTCCTCCCAGTCATGTGTTTCTCTGTAATGGTATTCTTCCCGTCTTCTTCAAATGGCGACATTTCACTATGAATCTTATTACCGAAGGAGACAATTCTATTATCAAATGGAATCTTATCCTCAACGAATTGAGTTCTGTCTTCCGTTTCAGACTTTTGCAGTGCGCCGAAGGACACCAGGCCAATGGTAGACTGGAACTGGACTCCATGGTCTCTGCGGGTGCTTACTGAGAGACGCTCCTCTGAAAATGATCTTCGACGGCGGTTCCAGGTGGGTGATGACTGCCGCGGCTGGTACTGTGGTGATGACGGCGACGACGAACTCGAGGGCTTGAATTGGTGATATGGGACCGACAGTTTTGGAATAGGCATGAACGAAACAGCAGGGCTTGTTGAGGTGAACGGCAAGGGCTCGAATGGAGGCGTCGAGCGCAGTGGTGACGACGTCAAGCGGCATTCTGCACATTTTGAGAAATTGGGTTATAATGAGTCAAGTTGAAGCGAAACAAAATGTCTTTGTAATACCAATGCACTAATTATAAAGAATATAAGACTCCAATTACATTTCTACTGGTACCAGTTAATTGAGTTTTTTTGTAAAAAGTTCAAGTAACAGATCGTATGATCAACAGTTGTCAACACAATTTGAAAATTTTATGTTTTTACTTTTCAGACGCATTGAATTGAAAGCGATCACCCTCGTGATTACGCGCCTATTATAGGGCACAGTCATTGTGAAGATAGCGTCCACTGCAGTTAACAACTTGCTGAAAATCTCCGTATGTTCCTACAGCTGTTTCATGAGGAAAACGATCACACGTATTGATATACCACGATGCATTAAAGTTTTTCTGATAATTTGTGTAGCCCACAACCTGTGCTTATTCATGGTTCTCAGGAAAACGGGTGTCACATCGGAGTTTTGAATAAAAAGGCTGCACCGTTTAGGATATATTGATTTTTTGACGAAATGCGTTCTATTTGACCAAAATAGGTATTCAATTAGAAGAAACAATACTTTCATTTGGCGTATATTTGACTTCTTCTTCAGAAAAGCCTCTTTTATTTACAAATGATTATAATCAAATCGAAATCTACTTGTTGTGTTCGTTGATAAAGCTAATGAAGTAATTTTGCAATAAATTTAATTCATAAAATGATAAACACAAACACGATCAATAATTGCCCCTCTCATCAAGTGAGAACAAATTATCAGATTATATTTTGAAGCATCGCACTCTAAACGAGCTTGGAGTTGTTCATGAGTTAACTATGTATTTTATTGGCTTTAATGGTTATAAATATATTTTCAATGTTCCACCGCTTCGAACAAACGGGACGTCAAACACAACTTTACGATGAAGAATCCATTGAAAAGTTTAGCTTGGCTCCTAGCCTCTGCAGAACGAAATGTATGGTCATATGAGATGGATATGATTGTCGGTACTCGACGCGATTGTGACTCTCAATGATTAATTACCGCTGCAGTATCCTGCTGCACAGTTCAGGTAACGGTTTTATGTGAACTACTGTTATCTTGAAAATATTCGACGTGACCAGGTTTATGAGCAGCAAAGACAATTGCCATTTGGGTAGAAATTTTCTGCGTACTTTTATACTCAATGCGTTAAGTTGTGATCAAATTATGGGCCGTTACTAAAGTACAATGAGATAGACTAGAAACGTATTTATAGTATATGGTTTCCATTCCAGGACGTGCATGTACTTGACATCCTTCAGATGTTCTAGAACAGCGGTTCTTAAACTCGGGGAATTCCCCACTGGTGGGGAATGGCGGAGTTGCCAGGTGGGGAATTTCGTGCATTTGTTTTCATCCCCAAAAAATCGATAGTATTTCAAAATGTAATACATTACATCCCAATGCTGACCTATTTACCAAATCACAAGCATTTACAGTCTGATTTAATAACAAAAATCAGCACAATGAGGTATTTTATGTGTGTCATGTTTGGGTAAAGGTGACAACATTGCTGGGTTAAGAAAGTCTCAGATAAGTAAAAGGAAGTTGCTGTGGTGGAGAAGGCTCTATTCCCGACCGATACTGTGGTGGGGAATGGAAAGTTGGCTCACTAAAAAGTGGGGAATTGGAGAAAAAAGGTAAAGAAACATTGTTCTAGAAGCTTTCGTATTCTGGACAATACATACGATGCTTTTAGAGTCGTAGCTGGCATACCCAGTGCTTTAGTATTAGATTTTAAGTTAATTGAAAAATTATGAAAAGATCACTGGGATTAAGTTTGAGGCAATGAATAAGTATAAGTACAGTATATAGTATCGGTTAATATGTGAAATACAGTAACAAAAGTCACATTTCATTGTTCATTATTAAAAAGTATTCCTGAATCAAAGCAAAATTAACAGCGCATGTTGATAAAATATTGCTAACATCACTAGCATTGTAACAGTGATTTATGAAAGTGTTCTAATAATCCCGTAATGTTAAATGCAGAAGTAGAATTTCACATCTGTCAAAAGGAGGCAAACGTACAGAAATTTTTCTTTTTTGATGACGTTTAATCCCAAAGGCTTTCAATCTTGAGAGATTGATATCACGCAGCTTAGTCAAGACAATTAAGCAGTCCAAAATTAACTTTACTTAACAACTACCTACATCAAAGCAAAATTCAATACATTATTTTCCCAGGATAAAAGACACTCAATTTGTTCACCAAAAAAAGCAGTTTTTGATATTGCAGATAACGCGTTTTTCCATATAAAAAGTGTGACGTATCGTATAGCCGCAATCACAAATATTGCGAGGTAACGTTTTTCAGTCAATGAACAAAAGTTTTAAGCTTGTATTAACGAAAAATCAAAGTCCGGCTTTTTTGGATCTGATTACAAGATTCACATTCTGCGTAAGGCAGGCGAGAGACGGTCTTTCAAGATGTTGATAAGAAATTTAAGAACACTATTTTGCATTGCAAGTTATTAATATAAATGAGAGAAAGAAGAAAATTGAATATATTCATAAGGAATGTTTGGACCTTCGGACATCCTCGAAGGAATGTGGGAAACCAACGGAACAAAAACGCATCATTGTAGCCTACTGGTATGGAAAGAAAAACGAGCTGCGAGGCATAGGAACACATAATCAAAAAGCGAAGAATAAATATATTATTCGTTCCTAAGAACAACTGTGATAATGAACGAAGTTGAAATTACCGACACGTCGGTCATAGAGGTAGGAACTCTGTTTTGCATTAAGAGATAGTCTCCCTTCTTCTCCAAATACTGAAGTTGTTACGAATTTATATGTTAAATAAAAGGCTCATACTGGATCTTTTCAAATATTGAAAATTTTGAGAAAGATGAGTGCTTCACTTTGTACAAAATAAATGGAAAAAATAGGTGAAGGTGCAGTAATGTCGTTAAGTGCACGGGATTATTAATAACGTGTCGAATGTTCGTGTCTACTGTAATTAATAAAAGAATTTTCTCAGTGTTTTTCAATTAATGACTAAATTGAAATTTAATATTTTCCAAACGTTATATTATGTAGAACAAACTGTTACCCCAAATCTCTGATCACTCTTACATTAAATCATCCACGCTTCATTGACACGCAGTACAAAAATTTTTAGACTGTTGAAGAAACAAAGGAATTATATAGGGCACAAATTTCAAGTGTTGCTAGTGTCCCTCATAAATTTGACCGTAACGCTCTAGGTTTAGACTGAAAACTTGAACATTATAAGCGCATGGACATCGGTTGTCTGGGATCACGGTGCTCGTATTTGTGTGACGGAGATGTTTCTTGCGAAGCTCAGTTCGAGGTCTCCGTGCGGGACAGCTGGGGCTTTACTGAGCTTTTCAGCCATGGCGTGGTCATATTAGGTGCTGCGCCCGGTGAGGTGTTGCGTGGTGAAAGCATTAATAACGAACTGATCAGCGGCATAACTGATGAAGTGCTCCCACCCAGCTCCTGCTGTCAAAACCTCTTCATTAATTGGTCCACGCGCCGCGTAGTTTCCTCACAGAGCCAGCACCAACTATGCTGTACATTCGAGTCTCACAAAGGCCTCGCAACCGTTCAGTTCCGATCCATTACTATGGAGATTTGAGGACGTGTTTTATTGTAACGACGGCTTTATTATGTGTTGAGTCCAGGGGTGGTTTGGACCCCTGGTGTACCCTATTGTGGGTCGCCATCTTTTGAGCTACCCGCCTGCGTCCCGTTCCGCTCTCTGACGCTGACTTCGGCCTTATTTTCGACACACCCTTACAAACTCAAAACGCATTCACTCTACATTAAAGTGAAATAAAAACAAATTGATCGGAATAGGGAGTCATTACGAACAGTTTGCTTCAACGGCTCGTAGTTGAAAAGCCGATTTCAGCTTTGTTTTTAACGAAGCCAATCCAGCAGTTGGGCTGCGACGTGGGAGAACGACTAGGTGGCGCCTACTGTAATTCCAAGTTACATTACAAACACATCCCAATCGTCGCATTTTGCAGTGTGATTGGGGCAACAAAAGAGCCTTTTTTATCATGGGCAAGATTAGTGGTCATGATCGATAATCTAGCCCGAGTGAGCTTTATTCTTGGAAACAAGGAGCAAATGTTGAGTTCTTGTACATTTTGAGTGTAGTTTGTGTGGTGTCCCTTATGGCGAACGCGAAAAAAATTAATTTACTAATATTGTCGACGTGGAGAAAATTACACTGCACGATGTATTTATGATAAAGTTATTAACACATTGATACGGCTGGCGTGAAAACCCAGTGATGCATCGAACATGCATTCAAGTACATGTTAATTAGGTTTGAAATGATAAATCGTAGCGCCTGTTCAGGATAACATTTTATTTTAACAATTATAAATACCGGGGCTCCTCATGAAATCGGTTATTGAAGGCTAAAACCGTGTTATTTATAAACCTGGAAACATAATTCGAATTTGTGTTTTGTTACGTCAACTTATTTGGGAACGTAGAAGCAGTAACAGAGACCAGGACTTTTGTTGATTCTTTTAGTAAAAAATGACTGCCTGATGCAATCAAAGTTCTATAAAATATGCCCCTCACCGTGAAAGTGACGTATTCCAAATACTAAAAAAGTAAAAGCGGATCATACACGTGAGTATACTAAACCTGTCATGAATAAAATATTACATGTCCAAATTATTTAAAAATAACCATAAAACACATCTCAAATGCTGTTTTTTCTACGTCTCTTTCCCGCTGAGTGCTTCACAGTTTCAATGCAGACCAGAGTGGGGATCAATTTCCATGGAAGATGAGATTCCTTACCGATGTACACAAATTTTCTAAAGTAGAGGGAGTATAATACTGATCATCGGTCGCTTGAGAAAACATTCTAAATCGACTCTGTTGCAGTGGAATTTCAAGGCAATATGTTGTTTAGAACGTGTTACATCTGGCAGCTTTGCCTGTGATCGCTAACAGTGGCGAACTTACATCATCCAACAAGTGAGATTCTTTGTTTGCCTGCCATAGTGTACATGCGATGCGCTGTAAGAGAGTTCCAAGACTAGGTCTATGATGTACGTATTCTTGTTTACCTAGCCCTCTGTGGGCTCTCATCTTTGTTAAAAATTTCCTTCTGTAAATCGATACAGCGAAATCAGCGTTTTTTTCCTGCCAGGAATGGTAAAAACTCCTCTTTAAAACTATCAGCATCTCCTTCATTTTTCCTCAGAGCATTTAACAGCGTCAAAATAGTGACCTCTCATGTGAATTTAACTTTGGGAAACACAGGAAAATTAGAATGACAAGAGCGATGAAATTTTTTTTGAGTCCAAAACAGTTATTTTCATTGGAGCGTGAGCAGGCGCATTGTCGTGGTGCTACAACCTGTCTTAGTTTTTCCACAATTTGAGTCTTTTTCGTCACGCATTTTCAGACAGCTTTGCGAAGCATAGCAAAAGTTTAAAAGACGATTTACGGAGTTTGAACTAAAACTTAATGAAAGCTCTTTGCTCGAATTTATCAACTATCATGAAATTCGCTAATGAGCGTTAACGCGCAATTTCGAAACACAACTCGTAGACCGACCAGACAAGCTGGTAATTTTATTATTATCATTTTTTAATTAGGTTGGTAAGTTTGACAGTGCGCGGTTCTATACACACAGCCAAGTTTGGCGATAGGGAAGAGTTATTGAAAAAAAGATTTGCTGTCTTCATTTCCAAGTTGGATGAATTATCATTTACTTTGCATTAATGAAATGAAAAGTCTCAAAGCGTTCCCATTTTTAATTCTCTGCCCCTAAAGGCGACTGCAAGACTAAGTCTCGCTGCCGCAGTGGTAGCAGGGAGACTGCCAACCAAGACTCGCTGCCACATAGGCAGCAGGGAGACTGCTAACCAAGTCTCGCTGCACATAGGCAGCAGGGAGACTGCCAACCAAGACTCGCTGCCACATAGGCAGCAGGGAGACTGCTAACCAAGTCTCGCTGCAACATAGGCAGCAGGGAGACTGCTAACCAAGTCTCGCTGCCACATAGGCAGCAGGGAGACTGCCAACCAAGTCTCGCTGCCACATAGGCAGCAGGGAGACTGCCAACCAAGTTTCGCTGCCCCATAGGCAGCAGGGAGACTGCTAACCAAGTCTCGCTGCCACAGAGGTGACGTCTGTGAGACTTGCACACCCCGAGGGCCCAGGTGTGCCTCAATATTTGCCGCAGGGCGTTGCTGCACAATCGCATTCCAGCACTGCCCTCACCCTCGCGTAGCTGGCCTCCCATCACTGCAGTGCTCGCGCTCGTGTAACCACGCCGTCACAGCTTATTAAAATCGAATCGCTTTCTCCAAATTCACGTATCAGACATGACTTCCTACGACTTGAAGTTAATGGTGTGTATCCAAAAGTCCGTCCATGATATTGCAGCAAGTCTTAGAGGGTTCTGTGCTTTTTGCGAGAAAACGCTTCAGTGTAGAATTTTAAGCAGTCACACATGGTAAAAATCTAATCGTACTCACATTTACCTGTTCTTACGTACAATCATGGATGTAAGAAATGATGTAATGTTAAGTCTTCTATTGCATTTTTGCATTTATGTCCCAAATGTAAAGTTATTATTTTATCTCTACTTTTATCCCAAATGTAAAGTTGTTATTTTATCTTTTTTGAGGAACATTCTGCAACCATGAAGCACGTCTCATTTTCCTCGTCGCGTGATTATCTGGCAATACTTTTACCTGTTTTGCTATACACAAAACGCCTAAAATCCGTAGCTAAATTTGTATCTTCCTCCATTCATTAGAAACTGAACCCTTACAGCTACAAACGATCTAAAAAATGTAATTTCTTCAAAGAATTATGTTGCACGCGACATCATTACACCTAAAATTGCTTTCTTCACTGGCTGCCAAGAGCAGTGATTTTAATGAAAACAGAGAAAAATGAACAATTATTTTCTAGCAATATTCTGAAGGCCGAAGAAACTTAATTCAGAGGTCATCACGAGGTTCACACATAGACCCTAATACAGAGTAGAACTTCGTCGCTTTAAATTTTGCCACTATTTTAGCCACAATTTCTGACTCTTTCGAAGCTATATTTTGAGATTTGGAAAATGCCCTTCTCACGCCTGGAACTTCTGAACGTCACGCCTAGAATTTCTTATCAAAAACGAGTTCAATGTTTGGCTTCAGTCGTACGTTCGTGTGAACATTTGCATGCTTCTGAACTTATTTTTCAAACTGATGTATGGCGTGTAAGGTTTTCTCTTGGTAACACTTCTGTATTTTTTTCTCTTATTTCGCCTTTCATACTACTCTGTCAGTTTTCAAATAACTATTTTTAAACACGAACCGTTCTGTCAAAACGACGCATTTCTGAAGTTGATGTTTCTTCAAATTGTGTTTGTTCATGACTAGTATTTAGAGGACTATTTATAATGGTTTGGTACAAACTAGTAGAGATGTTTGGTGAGCTCATCGAACGCTATTCTGAAACATCACGACAGTAATATTATAGAAAAGTATTGTTGAAGTAAAAAATCAAACTCAATGAGAAAGAAATAATCATAAATTGCCCTCTATATAGCATATCAAGGCACGCTCAAAGCGATCGGAACAAATAAATCAATGAAATACCGATATGCCCACACAATCAAACCTATTCTCTGCGTCCCTCATTAAACATCCGTTTTGTTCGACTTCCGAACTTTATCCGTAAATCTTCCCCGCTAAAGAATTGGTCGAATTCCATGCGGTGTTGTTTGCAATTGGGCGGCGTACCTTTATATACACGACCACAACTGCTTCCAATCTCTCCGTGTGTTGGGCTTGCTGTGACCCTCAACTGCCTCTAACCTGTCGATGCGTCAAGCTGCTTCAACACAATATTCCAGTACGGACTCGCTTTGTATTGTTGCTCCAACGAGTAGGGCGCATTGTGTGCTATTGTGCAGCCCTTTGTGAGCAGCATTGTGCACTTCATTGAGCCAGTGACTCCAGTTCCTAGAATTGAACTGGAACTTCACCGGCAAACTTGTTTTACAGTCGAGTGAACCGAGTGAAGTTAACCACGAATAGCACGCTCTCAAGCGCACTTAGCTCACAAATGATGATAGTTGCTGGCTATTAGTTAGCATTTTGTGTTTCTTGTCGAGCTCGCACGCTTCAAGCGTTTGAGTGTTATTCTAGGGCGAACAAATGCGGGGGTTAACAAGGCTTCGTGCCGTCACCGAAGGGTAGTTTAAGGCGCATAGCTTTATTCTATGATTCTACTATGATAAATTTTTTCAGCTTTAAAATGTGCCAATACTGGGTTGTTATTTTTTTATGACATTTGTTTATTTTTATGATATAATTCCCTTTCCGTATATTACACTAAAGAATATCGGCCGAATTGGGTGTTACATCATACAATACAGTCGAAAATCGAGTTAGACGAAATCGTGATTATTTCACATGACACGGGGAAACGATTACGCAACTATTCCGATGATTGGTTAAATCAAAATGAATGACTAAAAATGCAGCAACTAATTTTTACCCGCATAAGTTGTGCTTCGCGTAAGATGACGCATAACTTGACGATGTGCTGTATCCATATGACGATTAAAGCAAAATATCTTTTTTTCTAATAAATCTTTCAGAGAAAATATACTAAATTCGTAATTTACGCAAGGGATAGCAAGGAAAACAGTATATTGTGTTTAATTTTTAAGTGCTGTTGACGTGTTCGACGTTATTCAGAATTATGAGGCAATTAACACCTCGGAAAGCATCAGAATGTTTTTTTTTATTTGACATTTTGCTACTTGCTACGTATAAAGCAACTGCTCATCATCTCAAATGAAAATAAACTATCCTCTGGAAAGGGGATTATCAGAAGAAAAGCGGCTACGCAATCCCTAAACTAAAAATTCGCTAGCTTTTCCCTCAGTCTTGTGTGTAAAATAGAACTAAATTTGGCCCCCAAACTTGGGCGTTAAAAAAAGCTACATTCCAGGTCATTAATTTAGGAATAATTTGATTAAGTAATAGAGTGAAGTGAGATCGTATTTTCAGCTATTCAAATAATGCAAAACCCGGCATTTTAAATAATTATCATAATCGTTGAGTGACGCAAAATATTCAAATGGAGATGCACTATGGTAGGTGAAGAAGTAAGACAGATTAAGAATTTTCCCTAATGATGAGCCAAGTTATATTTCGTCGCTCAATGATGAGTACATTTTATTTTTCATCTCGAGGAAGCTCTAACTCTGACATGGAGTAGCATCATCCGTCGTTAAAATGTAGGCTGTTTTAGTAAACGCTGTGGACTTTTTCAAATTGGAGTCTGTCATTTTCATGCTTGTTTTCACTATCATGAACGAAAACACACTGGGTCCAAAAAATAGTGGGAGACAAACTGGTCGAAAACATGTGGCCCCGAAACTCACAATCGCTGTCTTTTTCAGTAGCTGAACTGAAATTTTTTTTAAATAGCCCCGGAGATATTGACGCTTTGTAAAATTGTTCTTAAGAAAAATGTCGCTCAATAGTCCTTCTAAATGTTCTATTATTTTAATCTAAGTTATTGAAACGTGAACTAAATAAAAAAAATTTATATGTGTAGCTGCAAAATACAAATCTGGGTTAAAGTTTGACGTTGTTCATATACATCGTAACTCAGGCTACGATAATTAAGGTAGCAAAGACTTTTCCGTTGATTGAGATTTCTCAAAAGTTAACTTTCTAGAATGTATACGAAATAGAGCGTAAGCTGACATACGAGCTTGGGCACTCCGCTTACTTCAATGTGAATCTGAAAATTGACTCAGGATGTTTCTAACTTTAGGGAATGTAAAAGTTATACCAGTTTCGCATTGATTTCTGCAAACTTTTTTCCGTTCATCACTCGTACACTTAAATTCACTTCATTACAAGTGCTGCAATTAATATTCCAACTTTGAGGCAGTGTTGCGCTGAGTGCGGGCGCTCTCAAATGATACAAACACTTGCAGTGAAAGTACCAAAATGAAATGGATTTTTAGAAAAGGTTCAGGACTTCTGAATCAGAGATTGAAATGGACGATTAGATCTTCGGATTACGGTGATGACGTAGTAAAGTCGAAGCCATTGTGAGAACTGTAAACGTTTAGTGAAATGGTAAGCATTCGTAAAAGGATAAAGAGAACCAAAAGACACCTTAAAGTGTGTGTCAATCGCATTTTGTTATAAACATGAAATAAAAACAACTAAGAAACAAAAATTATATCAAAAAACACGTTTAAGAATACGAGAAGAGTAAGTGCAGTAGCGTGGATTAGGTCATGAAAGTGGTGCCGTGGATTTATTAATGCGTGAAACTTTTCGGAGCACTCTGGCTGCAAGACGGCAAGTATTGTGAAAAACATGGCTGATGAGTCTGCTGTGCTGCTGCTCAAGTGCTACAGTGTGGACGGCGGTAATGAGCTGCGCTGGGAACCCTTTGCCGAGCACCAAGCGCGAGTGTGAGCTGTGAGTTGTGTGCGATTTCACGCAAAGTTCAGCAGCCGGCCGTGAGTGAACATCACTTAATTCAAATGAAACATGAACAACATTAGCTGCAGTGTTGTGAACTGCACAACTCACGTGTTTTGCCAAGATTTAACTCATGGTGGTAAGCGTGCGTAGATTGGAGCAAGGGACTCGGACTGGAGGTGAGAGTGTGAGGCGTGCTCAAGAGGCCGCGCAAGCAAGAATGGCAGTAATGAGCTGCTATTAGAGGCACTCCTGCAAATGCTCCTCGCTGGGTGCACGAGTGGCGCACTGCGAGGGGCACTCAGCGCTGTAAGACCGTGCCGCACACCAGTCATCAGGTCTCTCAGCCTCTTCTTAAGCAGGGTTCACTAGCGTAACTCCGGAATTGTTTATCAATCGTGTTTACCAATCATGTTTAACAGTCATGTTTAACAATCATGTTTACCAATCATGTTAAAGGAAACTGTCACACTAACGAATTGAATAAAGACTTGTATATTGAGTGCTCATCAGCAGGCATATAGATATCACGTACCCTGGCGAGAATATGACCCAAGTGCCTGTTCTAAGTTCGCATTATTATGTAAACTCCTATGCTATCAATTAAAATTCCCTTTCTTTTGAGTCTTATTACAAAAAATTTAAGTGAAGCGGACAGCATCTTAACAACTTTGACGTAGCTAGTGAGTGTTGCTGCCATTTTCTACTCTTACTTTTTTCGTTGCACTTTTTTCAGCTATTGCCTAACTTTCCAAGCTTGACATAAATACCTTGAACGTAAATTTTGAGTTGTAAGAATTTGTGAGTTGTTTTCTAATCTTTACTGAACTTATAGTGAGTAAAAATATCTTCTTATTTGAGAGAGTATGGCAATATTAAGATGCATTCATAAAACTCTAGCAGTGCGGGGTTTTTATGGTTCAGATCGTAGGTTTCGAAGTCAGACTTAATGTAACTTTATTCACAAAACACGCACCAGCAAACAATTTCTTTAATTTCAATTTTTACATTTGTGTAACACGATGTATAAATTCAGCCGTTCAAGTGTAGATATTTTATTATCTAACACAACAGATTATCATACATCATGACCAGCATATTTCAGAATCTGCTCGCAATAGCGCCGCATTAACGTAAGCTAAGAAAGCCGCAGTAGAAATGCCACAGAAGACGATCTCTCAACAACAGAGCCCGATGTCGATAGTCAAAGTTCCCCTCAGGAGATACAACTATCGTATTTATGGGAATTAGCGCTTCCAGGGAGAAAATGCGAAGTCATTCTATCATTTTTAATTTTGAAACTCTACTCTGTATATCATTCGTTACTGTGCCCTTCCTGTGAAATGCTTTTCGCCGCTAAAATACACCAATTAGAGGGTTTACATATCTATTGAGTACATGAATAGCTCAATAAATTTCAATCAGTTTACTCGGTCATATTAAATTTTTCCCTGTATAGAAATGCATTACATAATACAAGCAAAGATTTCATAGCTTTGCATGCTGTATCAACGGTGGCGGACAGAATATTTGAAAATTTTCAATTCTTTGGGTAAGGGATCTACTGCGAGAGTTCAGTTACTATAAATGACTCTAAACACTACTGAGAATATTCTCCCCAGACCGGATCCCTCGTCAGAATAACTAGAGGACTCGTATAAAAGCTTTGATTGCCCTCTCGCCCTCCATACGACTCTATAATGATCACTTGTGTGAAGCGCTCGCTGATTGGCGGTCCAGGTCACGTGGCACATCCGTAAGTCTGCCGAGATTTGTTCCGGTTGAGTGCTTTCGTCCCCAGTCGCCGAATTTGAGTGCTTGATTATAGATAAAAGAGTGCGATCTACAGCAGTGTCACTGATAGAGATTACTGAGCAGTTTTGTGAGAAATTTTTGAAATCTTTTTGAAAAAGTCATCCGTGAAGCCTTTAATCGAGTTGCTTTTCAAATCACCTGAATAATTGCATGAGGTACGGTGAATCAAACAAAAATGTTTTTCTTGCTTGGGATGAAGAATAATAACGCTCAAAAATTCTATTTTGTTGCTTAGTACATCATATATGCCAAAAATTGAAAGGATTTAATAAATGAAATTCATTTTCGAGCAAATTTATTTTTTTACCTCCTATAGGGAAGAAGTGAGGTCCCGACCTCAAGTTTAAGTTTACGGATTTCTATTGTTTACGGATTTTGATGTGAAATAAATTACTGTTTTGTTACGGACCATTTATGGTTCCTCGCTGTTCTCGCAGCGTCAATTTTTTCTTCAATAATTATCTTGTTACATAAATTGTTTCAGTTTTGCTGTTTCTATGCACCCGGTGTGGGAACACACCAGGTGCATTTAAAGTTCAACTTCCATAATGCCACGTTGAATGGTGTTTTCTTCCTTCCTTTAATGCGAACCTTTTTGCGGTGGCTAGGACGGCTTAGACTGACTTATGATCTAATCTAACATGATCGTTTTTAAGGGGAAATAAAAAATGTAGACTGGTATTTAATCAATCAAACAATAACCAATGCGTCACACTCTTCCTTCAATTTAGTTGAAACGGAATTATATTTCCCCTGCCCCATATTCTACGAAGATCATAAATTAATGAAAATTAGAAAAAAATTCTTTTTTCCTCATGGTCCGAAACTAATTGCGAGCATGATTCATTAAAATTCATTATTAATGTTTCTTGAGACCATTGGTAAATTTTACGTCTAATTGAAATATTTCATGCTGCTATGTTATGCTTATAAAACTGAAATGCTTCATTTCGATACGTGATTGGTAAGTTCTAATGTTGAATAATCGATGCGTTGTTGTGATGCGTCGAAGTTACTCTCTGCAGCTTTTTGTTCGGTTGAAAATGTTTTTTGATTGACAAAATTTTCTTCAAAAATATAAGTTCGAAAATTTTGGCCCCGAAAATCTCAATTTCCGAACTTTGCATATATATGTTTGAATTGGCATCAGTTTCTATTTCCTCATCCAATCAAGCTGATGACTCAGCGTTTATCTCGTCATCAAAATAAAGCCAAAACTACATATGTTTGCATGTTTTGTTTTCTCTTCTAATACTAATTGCTGACGGTTTGTTTTAAATTGACTTTCTTCATCAGCCACATTACGGGTTTCCATTTACATTATTATTCCCTCTCTCTTTTGAACTTCGATGAATAAAATCATTTAAAAGTTTTACGTTCAAAATTGACTGCTATCTTGTTTCACTGAGGTTTCAACTCTGTCCAATTTTGATCGTAATATAAATTTAGACCTTGGAATGTATTCCTCCTGAATTCCACAAAGTTACACATTCGAGTCGTACAATTTTCTTCCTAGTATCTGCTTTCATTTAAAATTGGTCACATAAATTAACTTCCGTAGCACCACATGGCAAACGTGGCAACACTGCCATGCAGTTTTCTGCCTCGGGTTATGCATTCCATCTAAGCCAACTATTCCCTTCATGAAATAAGATCGTCGGCATCTGCCAAACAATATTCCGTTCAAAAAATATTCCACCACACGTTCCTGCTGCAAATAAAAGACATTAAAAGAGGCATTGCGAATACGTATTGGCGAACGATCGGCTCGCTGGAAGCGCCGCTGGGGCACCCAGAAAAGCTCGTTGTTCGCGCGTGGGATCCTGAACCTGCGACCACCTTTGCTGCGCGGCCACCCGCCGGCCCCAGTACTTGACTTCCGTGTATGAGAACTCGACAAAATCGCCGTCTTCATTGTCCGAGCGCTTTGACTGGGACGAAAATGACTCGTTGAAGGCAAGATCTCACGCTGGGACTCACAGCAACTCGCGGTCGGAGGCCCTGAAAATTTACGTCGTGTTTTACTTGTTAGCAGACTTCGTCGTAATGAGTTCTTTTGGCCTCAGCCATACGTTGGTATGCGAGGCAGAGTTTGATGTAGAGCTGTCGATCGCTTCATCACGGGCAACTGACGAAGGGTGTGCAGTATTTTCCATGTATGGTAGGTTTTTGTAAATTATGCAAGACCTTTTGTTCGTATCACTTCTTCTACACGGCCAAAACGGTCGCACCCTTATAAAGTGAAAATGACTTTATTATCATTTATCCCATCGAGGATAACCACGGTTGTATCTATCAAAAAACGCGTTCCAGAGGAAAAATGGAAATTCTTAGCTAACGGTTAGGTAGGACTTCCTTATACTGGAGTAGCAGATATGCTTTTTTATAATGGGTGCTGTTTTTCTGTCCACTGCTGTCTTTTTTCCAGCTATTATTAAATCCTTCTTTAACGTTTATATTGTTTTATAAGCTTCTTTCATCTTGCTTCATCTCTGGGTAGAGCGTAAAGATTAATTTTGTGCATAAATACCACGTTCCCGAATATACTATCCCCAGAATAGCGGTTTCCTTTTTTCTCTCTTGTGAACACTTTTGTGCGGTAAAAGAGGCCTAAACTAACTTACAATTTGAATTAATCTCCAATCTTGTGATCATCTTATACGACTGAATAGAGCAGCGCAGAAATCCCAAGTCTCCCGAGGAATAGTTTCCAAACCGGGAAGTATATAAATGCTAACCATGTCCACTTTGTAAGAAACCTTGACCAAGATCGTCAGGCTTAAGAGTTACAACTCTTGGAACTCTTAACTTAAATACCAGGCAGCTGAGTGAACTTTCGCTGGAACTCGAGCTCGGAATTTGCCATAATCTTTTCAAATAAAAAATATTTAATGAGGGACGCAGGACAATTATGGTAGCGTCCCAATTGTCCTGCGTTGATGTGTTATTTTAAGTATTATCACCTTGGAACTTACCTGATCCGTTATGAACTTAATGTTCAAAAAAGTATATGACTCGACTCAGAACATGTTCAAATGCTTCTATCATAAATGGTTATCTTCAAACTTATTTCATAGCTACGAAATGAATCTTGAGAGTTGAGAACATTTCACGCCTGAGTTTTATTTTCCTCTCTAAGCATCGTCAGCATTGTACGTGCCAGCACAGCTAATTGCGCTTTACTCTACAAAAATTGTGAGCAGACAATCAGTACCACTTCTGTGTTTTGAAGTGGTACTGTGGAGCAGCAATATCATACCATTGAGTTTTAGTGATGGCGAAGGTGGTACGTCTTCCACCGCAAAATTATTAATTCGTTGCATCTGCTTCTTCGGGGGCGTTAAGAACAGTGGATGGAGTGTGTTGAGAACAGTGGATAGAGTGTGTTGAGAACAGTGGATAGAGTGTGTTGAGAACAGTGGAAAGAGTGTGTTGAGAACAGTGGATAGAGTGTGCTGAGAACACTGAATATATTCCGTACTTTATCGTACTTTACAACGCACTTTATCCATCGCTTTTCATTATTTGTTATTACTATCCTCGTTCTACTGCTCTAAACAGGTGATAGGGGGTGTTGGAAGCAGTGGAAATATCCCGTGGTGCTCTCGACATACCCTCTCCATTATTTTTTATTATTTGCTATTGCTATCCTTGTTCTGTTGCCCTCAACACTCCTCCACACTCGCACCTGCCGTAACTCAGAACACGCAAGCCTCCAGCCGTGTCGTGGGACCAGGCTTTTCCGTCCCCAAATTCCTGAGATTTGCGTGGCGCGCAGCATTCACTGCAGCGACCGAATGCCTGCGTGCAGCTACAAGGTTCGTAACAGGACGCCTCACACCACGACTACTTCTCAGGCTTTTCATTGAAAAGTGATGAAAAAGTTTGCATTTTGTCGATTTTTTTAATTTATCGGAGGGCTTGTGACGCTGAACAGCTGCGAAGTCTGTCATGGAAAACTTTTTTTTCACTCGCTATGGGTGGTCACATTTTCGAGGAAATGTTTTTGGAATATTTTGATGGAATTATTTAAGCGTCGACTAACTGCTGGCTTTTGCACTACACTGTCAGCTTTTCTAAGGATGAAAACATTAAGATTGAAAAAACGGTGCATGTACGATAATAGAATTACCTCAATTGATGCTGAATTTCGGAAAGCTCATATTCAGAATTTGGTGTAATGAACTAACCATAGATTTGTTGCAGGTAATATTTCCATCCGAACTCTCGAGTTTACGTACACTGCCTGGTCGAAGAAAAAAGTGTGTGGATCAAGAATTCGTGATCAATCAACCGACCTACCATTAGGTACAATATAATAGATGTTTCGTTTGCATTTTACCAGCATTGATATTGAAATTACTTTAGACCTTAAATTACGGCGTTAATCTGGACCACAATTGACGTAACCTCTCTATTAAAGCTACCAAAATTGAAAAAATGATAATGAGACACTTAGGCTGCTCCCAAACTCATCCCACGAAATATCAATAGAGCTCAAATGCGAACAATTGAGGTAGCGAATCAATGTGCTTACGTAATTCCTCAGTTTCAAAAATCCAATTTAGGGCAATTTCTGCCATATGAATGGGAGAATTGTCTGCCTGCAGAATTTGTAGCCATAAGAAAAGGAAAACTTTATTTAAGAATAACTTCTCAAGTAATTTGAAGTAACCCTGTGACATCACTTTTTCACTGAAAATATTTACACATTCACATCTATTTTGGCAAAAATAATTCCAAAGCACAATCTGCTTCCAGATACTTGCCGTTGGGACGATGCAAAATTGATTCATCTTGTCGAGCTTCTACAGTACTCATATTATAATGGTCCGTTTTGACAGAAGGTGAACATTGATTTTTCGGACCGCAGAATATTTTTTTAGTCCTGGAAAATCCAGTCTCTAGGCTCCCAGGTAAACAAGATTTCTTGTGCATTTGTGTGACGATACTAAAAATTTTTGGTTCATCTCTCATCTGCCAGAGTAAATATATTTCCTGCATCTCACGACGAGTTACCTTGAGAATAATTTTAGAGCACTTATGAATCTCTATACCGATTTGTAGCGTAGGTGATGGCTAATTTTATTTACTGACCTTTTCAGATATTCGAACGCCAATTTCGCTCGTCAAGAACGGTACTTTTCCTATATTTTCAACTAGAGGGATCGGCTATTCTTTATCGTTCCCAAATTGCAATTATCTTCTGCATCATTCTCATGATTATCCTAGTAAGTGTACAGATATCCGGAGCAAATTTTCTATTTTGATGATGGATAAAAAGTCTCCAGTAATATCTGTTTTATAACTTTTCATTTTTTTTTCATTTTTTCTACCTTTAAAAATCTAGGCCGGTAATCGCTCTTGAAAAAGGTTGCTGATTCTAAATGATCACTTAAAAAGTTTTCCTAATTGGATTTGAACTTTAAGAAATAAGTTTCGAAACCAACAATTAGTAATCCATGCAATTTTTAAGCATCAGAATATGATTTTATTTTGCTGTTTAAAATAACCATTCAGGTACCGGAATTGGTGCAGATTATTTCTATATATATGGGCACCTTTTGCAACTTGAAGAGCTATGCTTTTGGTTTCTATTCTTTGGTAATAGCCCGTGGCACTGAGTTCCTTTCTTATTTGGTCATGATAAAACTGCGATTGAGTAAATTCATTTATTCTCTTTATTTTTTAACCTCATCAATATTTTAGCCTCTTCTCCATTGAATGTGAGCTGCCTAAACGACTGAACTACGGTCATGATCCAATTAAATGTGATATGAACTTCCATAAAGTTTTCAATTACACTAGTGGTACTAAGTTTACTGTATTATGGGAACAGCATTATTGAACTTACATTTCGGTAATCGACAACTTCACATGAGTTCTTAGTAAACACCGACATTTCCTATCAAATGTTATTTTTTATGAACAGTGTTCAACGAAAGACATATGAATCAATTAATTGTTGGCGATGATTTCAAAACGTATCACGACCCAAGATTTAGAAATATGTCTCTCCGTATCCTGACGTAAATAAATACTCAGATGAAGTACCACTAAAAATCGCATACGCATACGCTTTTTTCAATAGACTGTGTAATTCTTGATCACTTAGCCTCCGAATGGTGGCAGAAAGGTCAAGCTTTACGTGATGTCTGGATCCCACTTCAGCCTGCGCTTGTTGCCTCTTGGATAATTCATCGACTACACACCCTTTATGCAGGGTACACACTTCACTAGGTCGCGTGTCGCGTGAACTCCACCCAAACACGCGCGCATCTCTGACAAGCCTCTCGAGCGGGCGTCATTTCATTGAACAATTGAAGTTTTGAGGCCATGTTGTGCTTGCTGGCAGAAGGCCTCACTTTCCAGCTCTTCAGTCCACTCGCTGAGCTGCGTCATGCGGCGCATGTTAAGGCGCAATGACGCGTGATCTGCAGCACCGCTCATGCGTCTAATGCTCTTCATGCGCTTGTGCCCGCAAATGTGAACGTTGTGCTCGCACTCTTCTCGGATCCTATTTAATGCGCTTTTATTGTCAAGCATAGAGTGTACTTTGATTTATAAAGAATTTTTCTGATATTGCTCCTCAGCCCGAACGAGAGTGAAGCAACTTGTTATGAATCTTCTCACAGAGTGATTGCGTATGCGAGGATAGTATATTAAAATAACACTGTCGAGTGAATTATCAGTAACTGGCAAAAAGTGAAGTGTGGTCTGCTATAGTGCGTGTGCACATGTTCAATTGAGTGCGAACAATTTTAGGCACATAAAAGCTGTGATGCAAAGGAGCCACTTTGAATCCAATAGTTCCTAGTTAAAATGCAATAGGTGAGACTCTCACAAGTTAAATGCAATAGGTGAGACTCTCACAAGTTAAATGCAATAGGTGAGACTCTCACAAGTTAAATGCAATAGGTGAGGATGTTTCCTGTTAAGAAGGCTGTGACCCTCATGAAATAAAAATGAGATTCCCGGTGACAGTTTAGGTTTCATGGCGTCCGAATGCATTTTTAGAATTTTGATACATTGTAAAAAGGGACATTACAGCTAGTGTTCAATGATGCTAATCTTCACATCTGCTTCAATTTATTCAGGGGATTTCAGTGATACTTTGTCGTTTTAGGAGTGTCTATTCTTTCACTGACGAGTATTTTTTTCAGCGTGTAAAAACATCAATCACCAGTGCTCTTGTAAAATTAGTCTTTTGTCCCAATTTCCAACATATATTAATGAATCCTCAACGAAACATGTACAGGTGCTGAAATATACTTCAATATTAATACCAATGAAAGTGTTATCTAGAAATAAAATCAAAGTAAACTGATACAATTTTACACATTTTGTATTTGCGCAAATTGCACGAAAATTTAGTTTTTTCGACACCACTCACAGCACAATTAGTAGACTTGAACAAAAGCAGAGCCTTTGATCTTCCACACCACTTGAGTCAACTAAATATAGAGCGAAAATTCAATAAGTCAAGTACCTTTAGCCCCAAAAGCGAAGGATTGGTATTGTTTAAAAAAAAACAATTGAAAACATGAATGGCTGATGCAACAACAGTTGCCATGCAAAATATTTCCTTAGTCTTTTTTTTTGTCGAGAACACACCAGAACAAGCGATCTTGCTGTGAGAACCTCTCCAACTGGTGCGAACAAAAGCGACTTTCACTTGTTTATATTTGAGAGCAATTCAATTGTGTGTAGTTTCTCATGTGCTCGAGAAAACAAAACTCAAATGATTTGTCAACTCAACGTCAAGTTTTTCACACTCTTACTTTTGAAAACATCAGTTTTAAAAAAGTACGCCTGATGAATAGCTTTTGAATTTAAGTGTTTTCTTTTCTTGTTCCCACTATGACTTTCAAACGGTCGTATTTTATAATATTAAATGTTAATATTCCTTGTCATAACTGTACAACTTCAAAGTTGCCTTTAACGTATGTTCAAGAACATTAAAATGTAGGATGAAGATTTTCCACAGTCCAATTCAGAAGTCTCATTGATACAATGTATCCTAAAACAATGTGTTCACACTTTTACTACCCAGCAGTCCTCGTGTATTTGCTTGATGTAGGTGTTCGTTGACATAATGTCTGATGAGTTAAATGAAAGATAAGGATGTTAAATTTCAAAATTTAAGAGTCAAAAAAGAAAACTTGGTTACATCTGAAATAAAACAAAAATGTGGACTGAAAAATAGTATGAATGAATTTCGCAGCAATTTTGCCGTACTACGCGTAGATTAAAGAGCACGTTTCTAAGAAAATTGCCATAAAGTGAAACTTGATTAAAAATTTCACATCAAAAATTTGTAATAAAAAACTATGTATATTGTAATGTAGCTCAGTTTCGAACGTGTTAAGAACAAAGTAGTGGGGAACATAAAATGAAATAAGTAGGAAGATTAAAGCCTGTTTGCACTGGATCACCACAACTACAACAATATGACAAAAATATATATTTGTAGGCCTAATCTGCAAGAGATGGTCCGCGCCTTATATGAAGTGATGAACTACAACGTGTTTTTGGGTTTTCCCTCTTTGTATTTTACTATAAATATCGATATACTCTTTGGTTATATCAGTCGTTTCACATTGAAGCCCCGATTAAGCCAGATGAGATAACTGGACATTAGAATAATTTTTGTAACAAACAACGAAGGTAAGCAAGCGTCTTCATAATTTTTTTTTCAAGTTAAAACTGCTGCCACCGATTAGTTGCTAAGTGAATTACAGTAAGAGAATGTTCAGAGTAAATATGTTACTCAGAGTGAATTGCACCAGTGAGCAAGAACTCGAAAAGCTGTTGGTGTAAAATAACTGTAACTTTATCAATGTATCATGCGTGCGGGTTCAGAACTGAGAACGTAAATGTTGTAACTTACTTCAAACCTTCCTTACCTCTCATATCTGAGAGAGGTCAGGATTAGGTTGAACTGGCGTAATCTTGTTTCCTTTATTCCAAGATTTTGTTTCATCTCTCATGCACATTTCCTACGAGATTTCAAAGAAACATAGTCTGATAATCTGGACCACGTTTTTGAAAGAAAGGTTGTAGTTAGTAGGCAGGAAACTTGTATACATATACCGAGAAAACAAATACTCTTTTATTCAATATTCAATAGAAAGTTTAGAACACGCACATATAATTCTGCTTCGGTAACGGTGTTATGAAGAAAATTGAAATCGCAACTTCGTACTACATCGGAATTGATCTAATTCACTCTTGTGCTTAACTGCTCACTAATTAATTTATTGCAATCTGTACTCTATTTATATGAATGGCTCAGATTAGTTATTTTTCAATTGTTTCAAGTATTTCTTGTATAGGATTAAGAATATTGGCGACTAATTGATTCCAGTGCTAAAAAAATTGACTTTATTTTACGTACACAAATGAGTAATTTCTATTGACGGCAAATTTCTGTTTATATAAGGGAAGACATTGGTGATGTTAAGTTTAGGAAGCAAACTTTAACTATATGCTGCGAAAAGTAAGTTGCCATTACATTACATGATGAATAGCCTCACCTCAGGACTCATACTCTTGTATGAGTCTTAAGAGTGTAACTCTTAATATATAATATTACACGTAGATATTCATTGCAATTAATGGAAGGTAGACTCTCATTATGCTACGTAGAAGGTAGAGACTCCTTGAATTTTATTAAAGGTAGAGAATCATGACGCCATGTCCAGGAGGCAGACGTTGGTTACATTGCGCGTACAGCTTCTGGAAAATTACAGCTTCAGATTGCATCGTAAAGCATCGGACGCGCGAGCAAAAAAGCTTGGGCGATCGAAGACAGACCTCGGCTTTTATTTCTATGCTTTGATTTCTGTAAATTTTGAATATTTGTGCTTAATATTTAGGGTGCCATGCATGGCTTATGTCATTTTCAATCGATTTTTGCGCATGAAAATTTTTTGATTAATATTTATATTGTCAGTCGTAACATATAATTTTATTCTAAGTTTTATAAATCGGCTAAAATTAAAGTCAAAGCCCTAAAACATTGGTCGGTGCGAAGATTCAATGGTTGTTTTTGATAAAATTGTTGATACAAGATAACGTTACGCAGTAAATAATGAAATAATTTTCTTGTCAACTAGATTCATCAGACGAAGGAACAACTTGAGGTACACAGCAACTTTCAAGTTACACTGGTAAACATAGGCTCTGTTCTCAAATTTGTAGTAATTGATGAGATTTTCGGAGAAATGATAATAATCGAAATGAAGCAACTGCAGCTATTACGAATAAGGTTTCGTACCCAAGTGATTTTTAACTGATATTCTTCTTGTACTATTGGAATGTATTTTATATTTTCATTGATTGCTCCATCATTCCAATTGTATTTTAGGGATTTTCCAGTATCTTAGAGTAAAGGAGCAGAGTGAAGTGCCAGTCCCACGAATACAAGGGTTTCCCCAATTACCTCTACTACGCTTTTTCTGTTTTCTACTATCACCTGAGAAGCTGCTTTGTAGTAGTGGGAATCCCGGGACCTCGGGGCTGGACTTGAACTAATTAAGGTCTTCTTCGTTTAAAGTGTAATGCACCACTTTCATGTGGTAGATAAGATCTTGAATGGATATTAAATCACGCTTAGCTTAAATAATCGTTTTTGAATTCTTCCACAGGATTCTTTCTCCAACACAATACACTTTTTAATTCATTAGAACTATTAAGCTCTTAATTTTTTCCTAGAAATTCTATAATGCTGAACAGAATGTCCAGGAACGCATTGAAATGAAATATTCGTTTAAGTATTCCGAAATTCATTTAAATTAAAATATGTCAAGTGAATGAGCATAACAATGTTTTTCCTTCATGAATTCACAAAAAAAAATGATTGCATTAGATTTACGGTCATTTTTCCCCCCTCAAAATAATTAAAGAGTTGTTCAAATTGCCAGAATTCCCTAATTAAATAATTTTCTTCCATCAGTAACAAAACGTGCACGCAAACATAATTAATTTGGAACAATCTAAATGCTTCACTGATGTCGAGAGATGAAAAATAAGCTATAAATATATGCTTCATTGAGATCTCGATTGTAACCCTACATGTTCATGATTTCCCTCTACAAGCAACTCTCTAAGTGCGGATTTCTTCTAACGACCAATTGTGTAGCAAAGAGAAATCCCGTAACGAGCTCATCTCGCCGCACAGGAACCTCTGCGTTCAAGGATCTTCATTAGCTGTCATTGTCCCTCGACTCGAGGAGTCTCGTTCTCCCCTCTGCCACGTCCGAAAGGATTACTGAAGCTACCTGGAGCAAAATATTCAAACAATTTACGTCTTTGTAGAGGTCCGGCTAGCGGCATAAGTTCTAAGTCGACTTGAGTACCATACGTGCTACATCATACACCATCTCGAAGCCGACGGAAAGAAATTACGCAGCCCACTATCCAGCAACAACGTCGTAAATAATTTGAAAATCCAGCTCCAGATCAAAGGATTCTCGACCAGTCCCGAGTTTGGTCCTGTTGATCTATTTTCGGCTCGCGGCGGGTTGAGGCCAAAGTGTGAGACCGAGTAATGGTATAGAGTGTAGACACTTCGCGCACATGAAACAGTGGCTTGTTGTGTACTGAACAACTTGTTAAAGTGACAGATGGTGTTGTAATCGTATTTTGCTCGGTGCATGAGCAAATTTGAAAATATTTTCTTAATGAAAAATTGGATTTTGAGAAAATAACATGCATGAGGAATAATAGTTTTCAATTAAAAATTATCCAGAAATTACCCTGTCAAGATTTCCAGTAAATATCCAATTGAATATTTAAATAGTAGTTATGTTGGCATTTTGTTTCTTCACGCCAGGCTTTACTCGACAATCGTGTGTGTTATGCTGTAGGCTAAGAAAATGACGGCGGATGAGACAATTTTTTTAGCGGGCACAAATATTAGCACTTCCTTCAGCCGAGTCATTTAGAAATGATATATTTTTCAAAATAAATACCAGTCATGGATGAATGGGTAAGAATAATGCCTGGAATTTTACGCTTTAAATGGGAAGTTGATGAAAAATGGCGATACTAATGAATTTAAAAGCAATGGTTTAAAAATTGTTATCATTTATCTGATTGTATTACAACTGCTTTCGAACAGTCACTCATGAATAATATCCACGTAGCAAGTGAGGTCTATAGGAGGGTCATTTAAAAATTTTCGAGCATAAAAAAAAAGACTCCTTTGCTGACATCTTTGAATATAACTCCACTTCTGTAGCTAGAAGAAGAGGTTTCCGAAGGTAAGAATAGCCCCAATCTTGGAAATCTTTTTTACTTGCAGTGAGGATTAATTCATTCTGAAAGTTTGCATCCCACTGCTCTGCAATCAAACTTCAGTTCTAGAAACCTAATTAATATATTCACAATTGACACGGTGTATTTTTTCACATGATGCTCTTCAGCCCAATCGATTTCATGTTAGAGATGGCGAAAACCAAATTACTTTAAGAATAATTCTGTGCGTAAATTTTTCAATAACTTAACCTCTCGAAGTATTTCCCCTTCAAAATAACTGTGGGGAGGGATTCTTGAACTAACTTATCTAACGTAATATTTTTTTCAAATATACTGAAAGTATAAAGAACGTTTCCAGGGTTCAAGGATTTCTGCGCGCTCGACGCCGATAACGTAGTGGCATTTCGGCCGGGCACGAACAGGAAATTTAAGCTTCTAGCTGATGAAAATAGCATGAAGTTGTTCTTGACACTTTCACTGTAATATGTGCACCACTGATGTCGCCAATGTTAAAAATGCTGCTGATTGACCAGGAGTCATAAACTCAATATTCATAAATACTTAATTAAAGCTAAATGCAGGCATGATCCAGTTAGTGTTTGATATTTTCAAAATTGCTAACTACCATTGACTTTAAATTTGAATTGAATATGGTATTTCAGTTTAACTAGTGGTTATCAAAGTGTTAACTGATACACATAGCATGAACTGTTTCTTAGCTGCTACTAACAGACTGAAATGTTTCTCATTCTCAAAAAAATAATTGTGGTTAGAAGTATATACCAAGCCTAAAAACTCATGATGGGATCTGACCGCTCCTTGATTTTCGTTTTCATTTATATTTGCCTGGTAGTTGAAACGCACAAATGTCAATTAAGGGAAGCATGCAATAAACCGGAAAATTTTTCCGTACGTGGACCCGTTTACATGCTCATTCGAATTTTCGTAATAAACAGAAATATATACCTCAATTTCAGCACTGTGCCGGTTTGATATAACTGAACAATTATTTGAAGATTCAGTATTTTAACTGTTTGCCCTTTGTTCAGAACCACAAAGCACGGATGTAAAAAAAAAATGAATCGGATTAACCCACATTTCCCACACAACTGCTCACAAATTCCAATGGTCTCACCCGTGGGCGTTTTGGCAGAGGTGCTGGAGGAGTCCAAGACGTCCTTCTCAGCAGCCGCAGGTTCCTGCTTCAGGCACACAGGCCCGGCGCTGTCGTGGTCGTCTCCCTCGTCCTGGTGACCGCGTCGTGATCGGTCCAGCGTATCGCATGCTCGCAGCAGCACGTCGCCCAGCAAGTCACGGATCAAGAAACTCTTGTTGGAACTCATGGTTGAAAAATATAGAGTGGTAGTGCTTTCCCTGGGAGTATGATTATGTTTTCATTTCCTATACAATAAGTATGGTTTTGTTACGGTAATCTCATAGCTTTGAGATAATGTTTTTCATCATCAGCGTGGTTACATTTTTGATGTTCGTTACACTCCGTAAGATGTTTCTTTGTGAATATTTAGAGCAGAGCGGGAAAATATTAATTTTTTAATTGTTAAAGTGCTTCACGAATCACTTTGCGTGTATGTAACTGAGTCACTTCGGTCACGCTATTTCCAGTTGTTCATTTCTGTTCACCGTAGAGTTGTGAAGGTTACGTTTAATTTATTTTTCGCTGTTTTGTTTCACTTAGTTATGAGCCTCAAACCTCCAGGACAACGCATCTGTTCGCATTGAATTCCAGAATTAAATATAAGCTATTAATTTAAAGCAGCACACACTCAAAAATTACTTGAACTGTTTATGAGTGTACTCTGAAACTCAACAATTGACAGGTAATAAAATTTTCTTGAAAGAATAACACTAGCTTTTAAAAAGTGTAGTCAGTGAATTTTCACTAAACACTATTTTCCATCAATAGTAGTTCGTAGCGATACAACCAATGCACATCCAGTAGTTAAATATTTGAATTTGGCGAGCGCTTTCTCGCGAATTTCAATTTATAAGAATTTCAAAAGGTAATTATGTTATTTCTTAAAGTCCATCTCGAACTTGTTAACTGTTGCTCCTACACCAAAATAAAACTATTAAAATGTCCCTCATACAGCACGAATTTACAGTTATTTATCTCGTACAGCAATCCAAAGTCGGGTCGACCCGGAGATCGCAAGAAATTCCCTCGCAAACGAGTCAAGAGCGAAGAGTGGCAGTCGGAAGGTCGGCCAGCGCGACGGAAGTCCGTGTTACGATGAGGACACCGCGGCGTAATTACCGAGCCCAAGAATTGGAGACTCCAATTTTCTTCGAAAGTGCAAGTCCCTCCCTCGTATTCTGGATTGCCCTCACCGCTGCAGGCTCCTCCTGCTTCCTCTTTCTTCCCTCAGCAGGGGTCATCAAAAGCGCCTCCCTGGAGCGACAAACGCGCGGTTCCCATTGGCTGCTATTGAGACCCATGAGAGCAAAAATTTAATGGCGAGTTCTCATTGGTCAGAAGCAAAGCGATGGCATAAAACATCGTCGTTGTATGTAAACACTTCATTTGCATTCAAATTGTGAGTAAATTGACGCGGAAAATGATGCCTTAACTGAATGTAATGCCCCTCTGGCAGTGCGTCTATAGAGGGAGTCTGCGTGCGCTGGTAAACCACCGCATTCAGAGCTCCGTGCTGACGCGCCTCTCCTCCATTATTGCTCTGCAGCCCAATTCTTTACGTGCGTACAGTCATTATAATTATTATCAGTAGCATGACTACCATATTATGTGCTGTATAAACGGCAAGAAAAGTTCTTTGCAGACTATATCGTTATCCTTGTAAGGGTTGTTCTTGTCAATTCAACAGACACCCCTTTAAATGTAGCTTCTAATTTTACGATTATAAGTGAACAACACATTTGGCCTCATGAAACCTATAGGACTTTAAGTATCGTAAGCGTTTCTGTAATAAGTTAAATGTTATCTACCCATGCTATTGCTGAGATCATTCACAGGTCAAGCTGTTTCACAATGCATAGTTTCTTCTTCACGAACAGGTCGTAATTTACGTTGCTCCGTTGCATGGATATTAAATTTAAGTCATGTTTAACAGCACCCTGTTTCCCACAGAAGAATACACGAATTTAAAACTCCAGAATGCTATTGATTCATAACCAAGTAGACTGAATGATTTTTCAGTCAACTGTCGATGATTTTTCAAAAATGACTTATTACATGATGAATAAAACGCACCAGCGTAGAGCGAACGTACAACAAATAATTGAGAGGAGTCCAACCAGCGATCCTGTGTCTGGGCTAACAAGATATCTTTCTTTCTTTCAAGATATATTTTCGATTTAGTGAGAATTTACACCCGACTATACGTGCGAAAGATTTTCGCTCTCATAGACTTAACTAAGAATTTAGATCGATGGAAGTATTCGTGTGGATTTGTTAGTCAGCGACTCACCTTAGTTTTCAAAGAAGTGGGTCTATTTTGTTGTAAGGTGTTCTTACTATAAACGAAATTACAGAACCGTCCTGATAGATGTTCCCAGTTACTTAGAGGCACTTTTATTTGTCGCTGGAGACCAGACAGCTGCCCTATTTTGATAAAATCCGCATATTATCAGAAGCACAAATTAGATGGTTATTAAACGCAATCTTTCAAGTTTAAACATTTAGAGTTACCATTGAAATTTCCATCTTAGAAACCGTGTTTACAATTATAAGGATGAAAGAAATTAATATCACGCATACTTTACACTCGTATCTGAGGAATATAGCAGTCAAGATTTCCTGCGGGATGTGTAGAAAAATAAAACTTTAATTGCGGATGCTCAGTTTAAATTAGTTTGAGTTGAACCATTCGTTAACATCCTGCCACTAATGTTACTTTTAAAATCATTTAACGAATTCAGGTATAGCTAAAAATGTTATGCCCTACCTTACCATGCAACTCAGTAACTTCAATATTACCAAAATTTACGTTGTTAGCCCTAATTCGTTGAGAATCAAAAAAATCTTGAAAATTCTAAGCGACTTGCAATAAACGTACAAAAAACTTACGTATTTATTAAAAAAAGCTCATTCATAAATGCACTGTACCTGTTTGCCATTTGCATAGCTCATCGTCGTGCATATTTTCAACCGTCAGTAGTCATTCCCACAACAATATTTTTACGAAAATGGCTAAATGTTACGCTGCATGAATGAATGCACGAACTTGAGGTATGAAAGCTGATTGAAATGTTTTTTAGGTGACCTGCTAACAAAAATGAGTACAGGTTCCTTAATATCAAATTTTGCGTCTGAGGTATACTCACATACTCTGTAGATGCTCATGCGTTACATAAGCTCATTTTTTGCCATATCGTTAAAATGTTAGGGTATTTTTTGACATTCAGCCATTGAATAAGGTTAAATAACATTTGTACACAGAGCACTTAATGAACGAAACTCATAAATTCGCAAATAAAATTAAATATTCTTTATATGCATTCGTGACTTTGCTATGCACACCACTCATATTCGTTTTTACTGTTTTCTGGGTGGAACTGCCCGGTGTAGGTGAAGGCCATTTCTGAGGAGACAAAATCACGTCATATAGAAACTTTTAAAACAGATAACAGCATATACATGGTTGAAAAATCTCTCTGCGTGTGTAACAACTTCAGAAAAATTTGAATTCTAAGTCTGAAGATACGGTTATCGTACAGGGTCAAAAAAAACAAAATTAAAGATTCATCATCCAGAAATTTCTAGACACCATTTAATAATTTTTATTTTTGATTCGACTTTTAAAGATAAGTTCTTTGGGTCACCCCGGCCGAGTCTGTTACACGTCGGACAACGAAGCTGCAGTGTGCCGAGGCTAGTCTTCACATGCTGTCTTCCACTGGCTCGGACCGCGGACGCGCCAAGAAGCATCGAACGCAGAAACACGGTGTCACAGATGAAATGAAAAGTAGTGGAATAGAAGTCAATTATTATAAGTACTGACGAAAGTATGCAATCTGCAAAATAATGGAAGGTCGCTAAATTCCTGGTGCAGAGAAATTTTGGTCAATATCGGGTTTAATGCGATCACAGAAAATTAAAATTCGGTCCCCAAGAATCACTAAAGGGACATAATTAAAAACGTTTTTCACGAATGACATTCTGCTCGCTGATGCGTTATTTTTGAGAAATAACAATAATTACGTTCAGATAGGAATAACATTACATAGTCGGTTGCTTAGTCGCCGCATCGTTGGGTCACGCCCACATTCTTGGCGGGACACGCCCACTTTTTGCGCGGGAAAAAATGGCGTCGGTTTGGGTAAGTTAAGGTAAGCTATTTTAGGTTTATTTATGTTATTTTAGGTAAGTTTATTTAACTAACCGAACATAACCTACATAACCTCACCCATCGATACGTCAATACCGTATTACTGCATATTTACTTGTCAGTTCCCTTCACTTTTATATACGATGTTCCTATAACTTCAAAGTTGAATAATTCGAAAATTAAGCATCGGCGAGCAGAATGTCATTTATGTAAAACGTTTTTAAATGCGTTTCTTTAGTGATTCTTTGGAATGGAATTCTTAATTTCCGTGATCGCATTAAACCCGATATTGACCAAAAACGTTTTACATGAATGACATTCTGCTCGCTGATGCGTTATTTTCGAGTTATTCAACTTTGAAGTTATAAGAACGTCGTATATAAAAGTGAAAGAACGGTCATGTAAATATGCTGTAATACGGTATTAACGTAACGATGGGTAAGGTTAAGGTATGTTATGGTAGGTTAGTTAAATGAACTAACCTAAAATTTTATAAATCAACCTAAAATAGCTTACCTTAACTTACCCAAACCGAGCCGTGTTAATTTCCCACCAAGAAGTGGGCGTGTCCCGCCAGAAAAGTGGGCGTGACCCAACAATGCGGCGACTAAGCAACTGACCATATGATGTTATTCCTATCTGAACGTAATTATTGTTATATCTTTAAAATAACGCATCAGCGAGCAGAATGTCATTCGTGTAAAACGTTTTTAAATGTGTTCCTTCAGTGATTTTTTGGAGGCGAATTTTTTATTTCCGTGAAAGGCTTAAATTCAATATTGACCGGAATTTTTAATTTCCGCGAAAGGCCTAAATTCAATATTGACCAGGTCTTCCCCTCAAACCGAATTTTTCCGCGCTTCAAAGAATGGAAAGGCGGTAGGTAACATACAGCTATAACTCGTTAAATACTCATTTACGACTGAAAGTGCATGGAAGAAAACTTAATTATGTCGATCTAATTCCCAATATTCACGTACAAAAAATTGGAAAATCGATTACTGTCCTCTCCTTCACAAATACCTTTTTCCAGTTCGCTGCTGTTCTGTTTTTCAGCACCTACTAACTTTTTCTTCAATTTTTCTCTCATTTCTTGAACTTATTTCTTAATTTACTATTACAAGGCGCAGGGGTCCAGTGTGGGAACACACCATTTGCATTGATTTCGCATTCCCCTAACTCCAAACTAAATGATGCCTTCCACTTTCTTCTCTTTGGACCGCCTGCCTTTGTTATGGTTGGGAGGCTGAACCTAACATCTAATCTAACCTAATCAATTAGTTGGGTATTACATTAAATTTAAGATTACTTTATTTGCAATCTTTGAAAATGTACTAAATACTGCAGATGATAATGGAAAATATAGACATTAGGTATTGCGTAATATTGTTTACTTCCGCAGCACTGAACCTCCATTAATGTGTCATTTGTGCTCGGCAATTAAGTTTAAAATGGGGTTGATATACTCTACTGACTTTAATCCCACATTTAACTATCTAAGCAGGCTCCCTGCTTGCATGACTGCAACCCTAACTTTCTATTCAATCAAACTAACTGAGGACCTGAGTAGAAAATTATCCAGAGTGAAAATTGGCGGTTAATTTTTACTTTAATGCGCTCACGTAAATTAAAAATTTGATTCCCAAGAATCACTGAAGGAACACATTTAAGAACGTTTTACATGAATGACATTTTGCTCGCTAATGCGTAATTTTCGAGATATAACATTAATAACGTTCAGGTAGGAATAACATCATAAAGTCGGTTGCGTCATCGTCGCATGTTGGAACACTCGCAGATGTTTGACGAGGAAAATAGCCTCGGTATGGCTAAGTTAAGTTATTTTAGGTATATTTAGATTAGTTTGTGAGTTTATTTAACTAACCTAACGTTACCTAACCTAATCTCACCTATCGTTACGTCAATACCGTTTTATAACATATTTACGTGTTCGTTTCTACACTTTTAGATACGATGTTCTTATAACGTCAAAGTTGAATAACTCAAAAATTACGCATCAGCGAGCAAAATGTCATTCGTTTAAAACGTTTTTGAATGTATTCCTTTAGTAATCCTAGGGAACCAAATTCCTAAATTCCGCGAGCGCATTAAGGTAAAAATTAACCAAATTGGCATATGCTGAAGGAATTAAAGCGTAAGTAAGAATATCTCCTTGAAATAGAACCGTTAATCCAAACCAGTACAGCAGGGGTTCCCGACCTGGGGTGCTCGCATCCATGGAGGTGCAAGACGATATTTCAAGGGGTGCGAGAAAAGTCCAGATAAATAATACGATATTGGTTATATGTAGGAATTTTTATTTCAGATAATGCGTGGTTCGAATTAAATTTCTTTCGGTGTGCGGGGCGAAAAAAAAGATTGGGAACCCCTGCTGTAGAGGGTGAACTGATCGGAAATGCCCTTTGGCGTATCTTGAAACTTGGTGCTTTTTGGGGATCTGCAGGGTTCCTGAGTTACTGGGGGTATACTGATAGTGTTGCCTTCGTCTATGTACCCTTGTGGTGCCTAGTATGATTCTAAAAAAATTAAAATGAATTTTGTATTAAAGCTGAAGTGTCGGTTACGATTCAAACTTCATTTCATTGACACAAAAAAAAATTGAATACTACACAAGCGATTCAGGTATCGAAATATTAAAGGCTATGTATGTGGCAACATTCTGCCAAGGCCGATCGGTGAGCTGTAGACACCAGCCTGTTTCTCTACCAGCACTGGTACGATGTAGACGTGCTCTGTTCTCCTCTAAATACGATCGTCTGGTAAGTTCTACTACACATTTTCTAAATATTTAAGTGTAATTACATTTACCGAGTGTCAAGATTGGTAGTACTGATCAAGTGATGCGTTTTGGTAGAATAGTTAGTGGAGTGATATTGTTTAGCCGGCCTGTATTGTGAGATTGTGCTGGTTACGCTGCGAAGCCCACAAATTGTGATGACAGCCTCGATTGTATTTTGTTGTGCTCCAACCCCTTAGTTAGTTATAGTTAGTATCTTAGGAAGCAATAATTAGGGATTACTATCGTGTAACTGGAATACTTTAACTTGAATGTAATGAGCTGTGAACAACGATAAATTCTAATACTTAGGTTCGTAATATTCAAGCTATGGCTGATAAGCCTACAATTTAAATCCCTGTCAAATTAGTTAATTTACTAAATGCACTGTGGATCTTGTACAGGTCCTTCTTAAGTCAGATCGAACAGTCAGACATTCACCCAAAACATAGAGTAATTATTGTGAGTCAGTATCGTTACTTAATTAGGCGTTGTTGACATGTAAGAAGCATCATTAACGAATTTCGTATTTGCAGGTCTACCCATGTACCCCCTTTTTGTTTCCATTACTTTTACCACACTTCACGTTGATTTATTCGCGTTACTCGTCATTGACATCTACAATTTCCTTATCTATCGTCGACTTAAGCAACGACTTCTTTTGTCTTGTGATTATGTGATTCATAGTCCAACCAATAAACCTATTTCGGAGTTTGGTTTGTTCTTAGTACCCACAATTGATTATATCCAACAATTGACCCGAGGGAGGTTTCAACAAGTACATTTGATACCTTCCTCAAACCCTTGGGATCCTATGTGTCGGTGGTAACCCTATAGCTATCAATATAAAATTTGCAATACGTGTTGCAGAAGTCTGTTGTGGGGTTAGATTTTTACCAGTAGTGAGGCAAGTCTTTTCTTGCTATCATGTGCTTCGCTTTCTTTCTAGTAGAAGAGGCTGAAGTACTGTGCAACCGACTTCCTGCGCAAGATTCTTACTTCTTATTATCAATTTATGATTCCGCGTCGTGTAGAGATGCTTTCTTTTGCCGACGTCGAGAACTACGTAACCAAGGCACCTAATTTTTTATACGGACCTCTTGCATTCATACTCAACTGAGATCTTGAGCGAAAATCATCTTAAATAACCTGAAACGGGTGTCAAATTTATCTAAATAAAATAATACATGCAAATGAAGATAAATAATGTAGGGAATAGAGCGCTGCTTGCCGCCAAATAGATCACGTAGCCAGATCGAGCCGAGTACAAACCTTTTTTTTTGGTTCGTAGCTGAACCTTTACCTTCACACTGTAACGGGCCTGTCAATTGAATCTAAATGCATTATAAATTTTCTGAACTGATATCTTGAATTCTCGAAATTATGGAGCGTAAATTTACTTCATAGATGCATCGCCCTCCTTTGGGTTCAAATGAATTAAAGACGTTTAATGCAAATTTGATGCGTTCAGTTCATCGATGGAAACTTTGAATTGATTTATTTTGACATTAATTTAAAAGATTAATCTATATGAAAACTATATTTTCTATTAGTAACTTAATGTTAACGTCAATGAGATCAAGTATCTTCTTTGAGACTGATATTCCCAGGTCTGACATTGATCCCACGTCCTATTTGCACCGTCTGTGTAATTCCTTTGGTTATCTTCCGACTGATGAAAGAGAAATAATTGGCATAATTAACTCATTTAAAACTAAATCAAGTAATATCACATCCATCCCAATTCGTACTTACAAAGCCATGGCTAAGGGTATTTGTGCTGTTTTATCCGATCTGATAAATTTTTCTGTTACTATAGCTGTATTTTCCCGAACTGCCTTAAAAAATTAGCTCGAGTATTTCCAATTCATAAGAAAGGATCGAAAGATTCTGTTTCTAATTATAGACCAATCTCAACCATGTGCATATTGAGTAAAATTTTTGAGCGCGCTATTTAATCCAAAATGGCTAAATTTCTTTCTACTTCCTGTGTGTTATCTCCTCATCAGTTCGGCTTTCAGAGGAATTGCTCAATGTCTGACGCGCTTAACATGTTTTGCGATTCAGTTTATTCTTCTTTGAGCTATAAGGAATGTTATTTCGGTGTTTCTTGACTTCTCGAAGGCTTTTGATACCATTAATCATGGTATACTAGTGGAAAAAACTTGAGGCCCTGGGGTGTGCCGCTCTAATATTCTTCACTAGCTGCAGTCTTATCTAAGTGGCCGCCAGCAGTATGTTAATGTTTCTGGTTGCTTATCTGGTCTTCGGAAGATCTGTTGTGGGGTTCCACAGGGCTCCATTCTGGACCTCTACTTTTCCTGATTTATATTAATGATATGCTTAATTCTAGCAAAAATCTTAACTTGATTCACTTTGCGGATGACACAACTGTGTTTGCTGCGGGTCCGGAACCAGAACCATTGTGTGAATTAGTAGATAGCCAACTAATAGATTGATAAATGGCTGTGCTGTAATAGATTTTCCTTGAACGTTGATAAAACTTCGTATCTGGTATTCTTTAACAGGGAGTATCTGGTATTTTTCTAAGTCCATGGTTCGACAGATTTATATTCGTGATGTACCGGTAGCACTGTCTAGGGAATGTAAATTCTTGGGAGTAGTTCTTGATGACAGACTTAGCTCTGTAAACCATATCGGAGGGGTTTGTAATAAAATAGCCAGATCTATTGGCATACTACGAAAACTGTCGCACATTATCTTGCCTCATGTTCTGAGGATGTTATATTTCTCTTTGGTGTATCCACACTTGATATATGGCATTGTGGTGTGGGGTTGTTCGAGTCGGACTCGGTTGTCTAAGCTCCGACGGCTACAGGATCGAGCAATTAAGGTTTTGTCACCTGGATATAGTAATGATATCAATGAGATGAACCGCAGGGCCAGAATTCTCACCGTTGAACAAATTCACGAGTATTTTCTGCTCGTAACCTTCTTCAAGTACTGCAGGGAAGATAGAACGAGCTACCTTGCGGGAACGTTCTCTGAGCTGGAAGTGCGTCACTGTCATCACACGCGATTTAAAGGTGACCTTAACTTGAATATTCTCAAATTCTCTCTCAATGTAAGCTCAAAATATTTTTTACATCAGTCGGTTAAATATTGAAATAGCCTGCCTTTCTGTCGCAAATCTTGAAATAGTTTGTACGAGTTAAAGCGCGGCCTGAAGTCGAGATTGTTCAGTGGCTAGAGATTAAAATTTCACTACCTGCATTGCTCGCATTTTCACTTCCCCAGCGTTTGTCTACGGCTTTTCGGAACGTTTCGATTTAACTTGGAGCAGCTCGGCCTGTATCGTGTATGTTCATGGTTCACTTTGTTGATTTGTCACGGTAGTGTAATCGCGGCTTTTATCGCGCCCGTTGTCTTATTCACTGAAGCCAATTGGCCTGTTTCGACGTGGTCTATAGCTAAATTAAAACAACATAAAAGTTTCCATTTTAGTGGGTTGCTATGAGTTTCTAATTGTATTAAGTAATTCATTTCTAATAAACTTAGTAGATAAGTCTTAAATACTGTTTTCACCTTTTGCTACTCGGGCCCGAATAGTCTCCTAGACTAACAACGGGATTGAAATCTTGTTGTTTATTTATATCTGTTCCTGTATTTACATGCCTCTGAATTTTATAACACCGTTGTGTTAGGTTGATTTCAATAAATATCATTATTATTATAAGGTAGATTAAGTTTAAATAGATTTAGGTAGCATTATTTTAGTTTACTTTTGATCGATTTTAATTAGACAGTGTTAGTAAATTCATTTGAGATCCCTGGGGGAGGATAACGCTTTCGTTCATTTTAGACATTTAAATAAATTTCGTTATGGTTTTTCATGCATGTCAATGAGATGAGCGTGTATTAAATTCAGGCGAATATAAATGAGACGTCTAGTTTAATTTTGATGAGCGAAGCTAGGCAAATTTGATACTGTTGAAGCGTTTTTCACCTTTTCCATTTCTGTTGAAGTGTAGCACGCAGATCTACATTTTGAACTGACCTCTTGCTCCAATGTTTCCATTTTTTTGTCATTCGTCTATCCACTTTTTCATTTTGATGTGAACACAAGAGATGCTTATCCTCAACGAGTTAGCGGTGGCAAGCGGTGCCGGAACTCTGAACCGTTTTGGCTCAGTTGCTTTGCTGGAAGCGAACTTTACTTTATTTCTCTGTCATTATGACATAGTGAAAGTTGAGTTATGGATATTGTAATAACTATGATTTTGAGAAAAAAAAACATACGCTGACAGTTCTGGCGGCACTGTGCTATAGGCTGGGCAATAGGGGTAAGTTAGTTAGCTGAGTCTATCCTATGGTGTGAGAACTGCGCCTCCAGGGAGATACGGACTTCTTTCCGGGCTTCTTTCTTTCGTGTCCTCTAGGTTTATTTTAGTTATAATGATTTCTTTGCCATTTCTTTTCTGTTTCTTTTCTATCCTTCCCCATATGCTGTTTCTATGCGCACGGTATCCTGTATTGGAACACTTCTGGGCATAGCTTCCCAGTTTTCTACAGCCTATACTAAATGTCCTTTTCCCTTGGTCTTCTGAGGTATCTTTTTTTTGCAAGAAAGTTTTGAAATAATATAATACAATATATAATTTTCCTATGTTACACTGCCTTGATTTTTTCTGTTTTTTCAAGAATCGTTTTAAATAGAACAATTGTGTTCTGTAAAACATTTTCGATACGTGATCGAACAATCGGATATGTACAAGCGAGAAAATTACGTTTTGCAGGGTGCTCTTCTCAATTTTGAGCCGTCCATTAGAGTTTCCTCACCATTGACATATAACCAAACATGCTGGCAACGTCAACGATCTGTATCTCGTGAAATGTTAGCACTGAATTCTTTTTAATTTATTTTTTTATTCACCAGCTAAACTTTCAGTGGAGGAACGTTATGAACCAATAAAGCAAAGCTATCTAAGTACATAAGTCTGGTTGTACTTCAACAGAAGAACCAGAGCACTTAATCATATACTTAACAAGTTGCTGTCGGTTAATTGCTACAATGGTGAAGGCTGCAGCGAGGCGTGCGACGGCAAATTTCGCCTTCATTGTTCTTCTCTCCGTGGCTGAAGGTAAGAACGGAAACTATTCTATTTTG
>JACJUY010002506.1:80875-92901 GCA_014220935.1 Platorchestia sp. MABIK | reverse complement strand
CCAACACACAAATTCCACTGACTTTATTATACAAGGCGTTCCGTTCAGCAGGCGTTGTCTTTAAACGCAAGACTACAGTAATGAAGAAAGATGATCTAACAAAAAGCAAAATGAAGCACAATACCGGGCGACATACATTTAAAAAGTTTAACCAGAAAACCCTTTTAATTCCTACGTCTTTCCATTCCCTTGACAGAGCGCTGTGACAAGAACGTGGCTTACCCCGCCCTCTCAAAGTCCAGCTCCAGACGTTTCCCCGTAAATTCGATACGCAATCATTTCTCGTATATCTTCTGATTCTGAGGGTTAAGCTCCCCTGCTGTGTTTGTTTTCTGTTGCTACGACCGCTCGCTCGTTCTCAAACCCTCAAGCTCAAGTGGTGTGCTATAAATCGCTCTCTAGTGGTTGACCACTAGCTTTCACGTTCCTTCGGCTCAAGGGTCTATCATAAATCTTCTCTCCCAGGAATATCCAGAAATCGCTGATACACACCCTACACAAACACAACACACATCAGCACACAACTCAAACACAGAAATGTAGCACAAAACTCAGACACACGACCATTGGCTTAAGGACAGCGTCCCCATAGGAATCCAGGATTTTGAGACCATTTGAGAAATAGGGATTATTACTGATATAGGAAGTGAAAGAGGTCAGGTACATCCTGTGAAAAAATGAGACTCGTACGTTCACTCGTTCGCCCGCTACGGGGGTTTGAAGAATGGGAGGGAGAGGAGGGGGAAGTGGTATTTTATCATGTTACACCTCCCCCATGGCACTTTCTTCACGGCGCGACGTTGCTATGCCATTTCCTATGTATCTGTATTACTCTATAATGATTTCAGAGGTCTAACCTGAACCAAATTTTTTTTTGAATTTTTAATTGAAATTGTTTATGTTTCTTTGTTTTGCTTCTAATGTAAACAATGGACTTTGGGGTTTCAAAATGCATCTCCTCCTACAGTTTTTCAGATACAGTGATGATTTTGATATCATTGAGTGCGGAAAGCCGAGGGCTTTCCAAAAGATTATAATTGACTTTAATAATTGATTTTTGTTCAAAAGTTATGACGTCATAAAGACGCATTTTTCGAAACCAAAATATGCTCTCGATTTTTTTCATTTTTTATTATTAAAACTGGAAATTTGGGGAACAACATACGACTTTTTGGAATGTCCACGTTTTTCCGCATCCAATGATATCATAATCATTCCTTATACTCGAAAACTGTCGGAGGAGATACATTTTGAAAACCCCCCCAAAAATCTCGTTGCTATGAATATCTCGTTTTGAACAAATATCTCGTTTTTTATGGGGAAAATCGCATTTTTTCACAAATGACAAATGATTCCCAATTCATTGCTCTAGGTTCAATAATAAAAAAAGGTTTTTAGCAAATACAGTTCAGTCATTAAAGGATACCATCTATTAATGGATTCATTGAATTCATACAATTAACTATTTCTTAACAGGATTGAGAGTGTACTTTTACCACAAATTTGTGCAATTATTACAGTTGATGTACAATAATGCATTCCACTACGAAACAGGTTGATAATTACTGGCAAACGCCCCTCAATCACGTATTGGCTGATTGCTGCATAACTAATCTCACCGACCGTCTTTATCGTAGCAGATAGTACTTCTCATGAACCAGCCGGTCCACATCATCAGAAATGATTCTACCTGCAACGCAGGGTGGTGTTCATATGCTCTCACGTAGATCGGTGCTACATTAAACAATTTTAAACAATTTTTCATTTAAAGAGTTTTAAAGTCGGTGGTTCAAATGCGGTATGAATTTGACTGCGCTGACTAGTGTAACTCCGCCCCCCGAAAAAGACAACGTTCACTTTAAGCAAAAGTTAAAATTCGGTCGTGAATACTCATCAAAATTACACTGTTGAAATGCATTCCGTAGCAAATTTCTCCGATGGCTTAATCTCCGTGTTTGAATTATATCGGGAAGAATTTAACCATTATCTATGAATCCCGATCGAAACATACAAATTTGTAGTCATTTACATTAGTGTACACGTTTCCAATTTACTGCATAAGAGTATGGATGGACACACCAAAAAGTGAGACGGCTAGCGAGCACACAACAAACTAAGCATTATTATACGCTGGGAAAAGAAAGTCGGACTGAAAAAGTGCTCAGGTTTGAGATGTTCGTAATGGTGAACTTTTGGTATTGTGGAATCATTACTACTGCAAACAGTCGAACAATTGTATACCATAGTATTGCATTTTGATACTCGATGGCGTGTGCAGTAAAATCTTCAGCGTCTTCAGTTCCTCTCAAAACATGGACCGATGTGAACATATTTTCTAATGTTGCATTCACAATTGAGTACGAAAATAAATTCAAGACAAAATTTTGGAGACAATTTGGATAGTTCGCCGGTTGAGAGTAGACACTGGATGTAGATTCTATAACAGATAGCTATTCATTTCTGCCCTTTGTTAAAGGGAATTTTCGAAAACCACCTTAAATCAAAAGGTGCCTGAAACGTTGACCTGCATCTTAAAAAGTACTCTCCTACTTTTTAATCATATTTATAACCCTATGGAAGCCCAGTCATGTGAAAAGTTGATTGGTTGAGTAATTATAGATGACAACCACTATCCTTCTCTCCGGTTTTTGAATAATTAAATTTGAACATTTAACTTTGGAAAATAAGCACTGGAACAGATATCTCTGTAAGTACAGTAATTCTGAGTTTAATCCTGCTGCTAACAGTGATCAATTTTTGTTGAGCCCGTAAAATATGAATGCGTCTTATGCCAATGTTAATCTGACAAAAACCTTTTCTTTTTAAAATTTAATCCAGATGTTCTATGATTGTGTTGCAGATTCATTCTGGAGGGAATACTCAACAAGGCCGATGGTCAATTTCTGTAACAATGGCGTCGAGCGCATTCGAGTGTGAAATTTGCAACGAAGATTATAACGCTGCAGATCGGAAGCCTATCTGCCTGCAATGTGGTCACACAGTTTGTCACAAATGCCTCGAAGGTATCGCAAGAACGAATAAAAAAACTGTCCTCAGTGCAGGCAGCCCATGGCAAAGCCTGTGGCCAACTGCCCGTCAATTATGCACTGATTTCTCCCTCGAAAACACACGGGTTAGAAACGAATTCACTGTCCAAGGTTGCTCGGTGTCAGGTTCACGATGGCGACTTGGATCATTTCTGTGCAGACTGTGATGAGATTCTGTGCAGAAAACGCTTCAGGCATTCCCATCGACAACATCGGGTCGAACATATGAATGACATTTTGAACAGAGACGAGGTGGCTGCAAAATTTACTCAAGAACTATAGAGCAAAATTGTGACCAAAGTAATCAACATTGCACGTACTCTTTCAACATCGATGAACATTTCAAAGTCTCTCAATGAGATGAAGGTTTGCAAAGAAAAGATGCAGTTGTACGAAGATATTCTCCTCACAATACAGACGTCTGCATCAGATGATTTGAGCTCATGGAATGAAACAGGTTCGAAATCAGGGGAAACGGAGTATGAACTTTTCGAGAGATTGTGTAAAGTCTGGAAAGAGAGTGATGTGTTAATTCCTGATGAAGAAGCATCGTCTGATTTCGTGACGAAGGTGGATGAACTAACTGCTAGCGCCAGTCAAGTACAGGTGAGTTTTTGTTGGAAAGGGAGGAACATTTTGTACCTGCAATTTAGTTTAACTTATATTTCAGTAAAGTACTCTTTTGAGGAGGTAAATTAATCATTAGGTGCTTGAAATATTCACCGAACGTTATATTAAAAACTTTCAACCAAAATTCATGTCCAGCATACCATAGATTTCATACAAAAGCGTTTCTTGTGATGTCATAGAATCGATTCAAATTTAAAATAAAGATTATTCAATAGAAATGCGGCGTTTTATCTCCATGTAAATTTTTATGACTGAAATTGAATATTTAGGTGAACTTCAGGAGGTGATATAAAATTACGTTGATGGAAGAGATCGGAAAAAGCTTGGAAGATCAAAAATATTTAGATTTTAATTTGACCCACGTTTATAGATATCTCTAAATAGAACTTGAACTTACCTAATATAAAAATAAGACTGTGACTCCAACCAAAGAAATGTGTTGTAACTTATTGCAGCCAATGTACAATAAACGCATGACCATTACTCGGTGATCACAGATGGGTTATGCCTACACGTAAAATATTGTGATTCATTACAACATTTTGACAACAATCTAGGAAGAGAGTTTCTTCAGTTCGCTAACCCGAGAGGAAGGAGCAAACCACAAGCGCAATAAAGAGATGAGTTTACCCTATGCTCTCTTTCACTCATCTTCTCCGTCTGCAATCACGATAAAATATGCTTTTCGATAAGAACTGTTTTATTCTGAGACATTTTTTTTAAGTATAGTTGTGCTGTTAAGAATTGTGGTGATCGTAGTTGATTTTATTGTAATATCGCAGTGTGAAACAAATGCTGTGAATCATATGTTGCGCCTCCTAACGTATGATTCCCAACACATTATTGAAAAGATTTTCTCAACTGATACAATGAAAATTTGAAATTTTAAGAGGAAAATTTCATCCTTATAAAACAGGTTTTAAAGTGATTTTCCCAACTAATACAGTCCAAATTAGAAGTATTGCGAATCAAATTTTAGAATTCTCATATTACATATATTTTTTGCTGCTGATTGTTTTTCGAGTACGCACGTGATATGTCATTAGGTGATGTATATTTCATCTGTGAATGTCACTAAAAATACAGAATATGGTTTGAAGAGACTTCAAACCTGGCGAACATTTTGCTTATGTATTTCTTTTGCTGAAAGGAAATAATTTTTCTTGTTTCTGCAGTGGCTTGCCCAAGAATTGAAGACCTCGATTCAGCAGCGCAAGCGACCGGCAAATGCTCCGGTTGGGATCCGAGTCCAGACGCCTGTTGTTCATCATGTAAGACCATCCATATTTATGCGAAATCGTAAGACTGTTTTGCCATTATCATGTAACATTAATCGGTTGATGAAATAATAGTACTTAACCAATTTCCATCGTTCCTTTGACTTGTACATATGTATTCTCCATTACCGAGAATGATCGACTTTACAAATGCTATTTGATTTGAGTTTTTCGTGATTTTCTATCAGATTGAAAGATAACATGATGATGCTTCTAGGTGTACTAATCTGTGTCTGTGCTGATGATGTTGAATTGCAATCTTGGCACATCACATCAATTCCAATAAACGTATAAAACATTTCGAAATATGAACCTTGGTGGGTCAAAATAACCTCAAAATGAACGCAGGCCTCACGGAGTTATTCGTTTTTGTCATTAATGTTGCCATCAAAATGCAACACAAATTGAACCTGACGCTAGAAAATAATATGCTAAAAACAGTGAAAATTAACATAACGTAATCACAAAGAAAGATTAATAAAATTGCGCCAAACAAATCCCATTTTGGTGAAAATGGAACGTAAAAAACAGATCCTGGACGTACTTTACCCTCACACATCATACAATAAACAAATGAAGCTGATCTTTAATCGTTTAGTCTTTGTTATCTCGTTTTGACTGTCTATGATCACTGTCATCAATGTACAGAAAGTATGACTTTTGCAATATAGTTTGCATGTTAATCAAAGCTGAAGATGAGTATTCATGTAATCGCTCACCAAAGGAAGTCTGGCTGTACGCTAATCCAGCAAAAAGTTCTCTCCTACGCCTGGTACATATTTCCTCTCGACGCGTCCGTCAAACAATAAAGAAGTCGTAAATTTACTTACTTACTATAAAAGATAATGAACAGATCTGAGAACTGATGTTTTAGTTGGCTATCATTCATCGGATGTTGGGAAAACGGTCAATCAATTTCACGTCCCTTGTCGTTAGTAAATGCCTTTCGTACAGAGCGTCATCTGCTTTAAAATCTCAGATACCAGCCTTTCTATCTTTGGAGAACTTCAAGGTAGACGTGGCCCGTCGTTTTGAGTCTAAAAAATAGCAAACATGCTTTGCACAAATAATCGAAAGAAATATCGAAACAATTTTAACAACTTCACGTTCACTTTTCGTTGAATACGTATTATTGTATTCATTTTGACAGCTCAGAGGTAGAAAAATCATTGGGCAGAGGTCAGATTTCACTGACGTACGCATTTTAAAATCGTTGCATATTTTGAAGGAAAGACCAGTATTGAATGATACGTCTAGTTCTTCCCCGTTGTGCATTTCCATCTAATTTGTAAAATATCATGAACTGTAAGTGCCTGTAAATGATCACATTCTTTTCATGTCGTGTGTTTTTTTTTCTTCAGCTGATGATGAGGTTTATTCCGAAACGTTGAAGAAATGTGTAGAATCTCTTTCTTCGCTTTTAAATATCTTATCAACTTTTGTTATCGCCAGGTGAAAAGTGTGCTTCGTTCTATGGTTTGTTTTGCTCGTAGGGTTGCGGAGTCGTAGAGAGTCGGGAGCCAAAGTCGCATGTTTTAGGGTAGAGTCGGAGTCGTTTTTCATAATGTGATGGAGTCGCTCATTTGGATGTGGCGGAGTCGAGGTTAATGTCACTATTTTTTGCTGCCCTAGACTCGAATTTTGGCTAAAATCTATTCATAACTGTCAAAAACCAAAAGTGAATTAAAGAAGAGTAAAACAGCAAACAGCTTTTTTAATAAAAAGTAAAAAAGCAATGTTTTTGTTGTAAGAAAGTACGAAATAGCGTATCTATACCTATCACCTAGTACTATAATTGATATCTAGTCGTTCTGGGTACGTATACATATATATGACACATACGGGGACGAAATATACTTCTCATTCTGGAGTGATAATGCATATTTCACAGTTAAAAAGCAGGAATTACTTATTGCAAGCATCGCAAATCTATTCTGCTCATTTCTGTCTCGTTCATTTCTTCTTCAATAACAATATTGGAAGTGTAAACTAGTAATAAATACGTTGCATTGTAAGTTACTTGCAAGGCAGCTCAGCGAATGCATAACATTTTAATCACTCACATGCAGAATGGCAACTCTGAACACTTTTAAGAGTCTATACTCTACACCAGTGGTTTTCTACAACGATCTTTCTTAGTCTCTTGGTTATGCTCTGATGTATTGATTGGTATTGACATGTCTTTACAGGAACCTGAAGTTATGTTGAGATCATAAAGATTTCTAGTCTGTTATTGTGGGATATTGATAATGACTAGTTTTTGATAAAACCTAAAGCTGTTCCTTGATACCTAAAAACTTATAGTCTTCAAATTATGTGTTTTCTATTGACAATGGAAATTTACTTAGCTCATTCTGATGTTAATAACTGGAATATAAGTTGATTTTTTCAGCAATACGTAATATTTTTGTACCTCATACCGAACTCTTTTGTTCTGTTTACTTCCTTGTCATTAGGTTATGTTGAAATGTATTACCATTCGAAATTTCTACACTTTTCTAATGTTATACCTTTAATGTTGTTTGGCTCTTTCAGAGTTTATTGTCTTTCACTTCATCATAATCGTGTTTTATTTTTATCTCCTGATCACTGTTCTATAATTTTAAAAACTGATATAGCATCGGCTTTTGCATTACGTAATTAATTGCTTTTTCATGAAGAAGATTTGAGAACGTTTTAAGATAGTCAATTGCGATATTAGGATACATGAAAAAATTAAAATACAACTCAAATGACTTGCAGCAAAAATAATTTCGCAACACTAGCAAAAACTTCACTTAGTCATACACATGTTGTAACTGAGAGCAATGCACTGTCTCAGCTGCTACATTTTGCGCGATAGTACGAAAACAATTATTTACGCTGGAAACGTTCCAAATTGTACCAAAAATACAAAATAAATCGAAAATGTCCGTTTATTCAAATAAGAAAGTATCAAATACATGGTAAAAAGTTAGAACAGAGTAAAAAATTCAACACATTACATGCAAAGAAGCGATACAAAACGTACCAGAAATGTCAGGACCGCTGAGACGAAAGCAGAACAACTTTCGCAAATTATAACTGCAATTTAACACAGTGTTAGGCAATGATGTGATGTGGCATCTGTACTGCATTGTTACTCTCGTAGTGTAGGTACAAAAAATAAAAGGCAGTGCAAATTGTGCCTATGTTTCTGACAACCATATTTAAATTTTTGGTATTTCGAGTATAGGAATTGGATCAACTATTATAATTTCGTTGGATTTGGTGGATGCTTAGTCACAGACAAAAAATTTTGANAGATTTTCTCAACTGATACAATGAAAATTTGAAATTTTAAGAGGAAAATTTCATCCCTATGAAACAGGTTTTAAAGTGATTTTCCCAACTAATACAGTCCAAATTAGCAGAATTGCGAATCAAAATTTAGAATTCTCATATTACATATATTTTTTGCTGCTGGTTGTTTTTCGAGTACACACGTGATATGCCATTAGGTGATGCATATTTCATCTGTGAATGTCACTAAAAATACAGAATATGGTTTGAAGAGACTTCAAACCTGGCGAACATTTTGCTTATGTATTTCTTATGCTGAAAGGAAATAATTTTTCTTGTTTTTGCAGAGGCTTTCCCAAGAATTGAAGACCTCGATTCAGCAGCGCAAGCCACCGGCAAATGCTCCGGTTGGGATCCGAGTCCAGACGCCTGTTGTTCATCATGTAAGACCATCCATATTTATGCGAAATCGTAAGACTGTTTTGCCATAATCATGTAACATTAATCGGTTGATGAAATAATAGTACTTAACCAATTTCCATCGTTCCTTTGACTTGTACATAAGTATTCTCCATTACCCAGAATGATCGACTTTACAAATGCTATTTGATTTGAGTTTTTCGTGATTTTCTATCAGATTGAAAGATTTCATGATGATGCTTCTAGGTGTACTAATCTGTGTCTGTGCTGATGATGTTGAATTGCAATCTTGGCACATCACATCAATTCCAATAAACGTATAAAATATTTCGAAATATGAACCTTGGTGGGTCAAAATAACCTCAAAATGAACGCAGGCCTCACGGACTTATTCGTTTTTGTCATTAATGTTGCCATCAAAATGCAACACAAATTGAACCTGACGCTAGAAAATAATATGCTAAAAAGAGTGAAAATTAACATAACGTAATCACAAAGAAAGTTTAATAAAATTGTGCCTAACAAATTCCATTTTGGTGAAAATGGAACTTAAAAAACAGATCCTGGACGTACTTTACCCTCACACATCATACAATAAACAAATGAAGCTGATCTTTAATCGTTTAGTCTTTGTTATCCCGTTTTGACTGTCTATGATCACTGTCATCAATGTACAGAAAGCATGACTTTTGCAATATAGTTTGCATGTTAATCAAAGCAGAAGATGAGTATTCATGTAATCGCTCACCAAAGGAAGTCTGGCTGTACGCTAATCCAGCAAAAAGTTCTCTCATACGCCTGGTACATTTTTCCTCTCGACGCCTCCGTGAAAAAAATAACGAAGTCGTAAATTTCTTTACTTACTATAAAAGATAATGAACAGATCTGAGAACTGATGTTTTAGTGGGCTATCATTCATCGGATGTTGGGAAAACGGTCAATCAATTTCACGTCCCTTGTCGTTAGTAAATGCCTTTTGTACAGAGCGTCATCTGCTTTAAAATCTCAGATACCAGCCTTTCTATCTTTGGAGAACTCCAAGGTAGACGTGGCCCGTCGTTTTGAGTCTCGAAAATAGCAAACATGCTTTGCACAAATAATCGAAAGAAATATCGAAACAATTTTAACAACTTCACGTTCCTTTTCCGTTGAATACGTATTATTGTATTCATTTCTACAGCTCAGAGGTAGAAAAATCATTGGGCAGAGGTCAAATTTCACTGACGTACGCATTTTAAAATCGTTGCATATTTTGAAGGAAAGACCCGTATTGAATGATACGTCTAGTTCTTCCCCGTTGTGCATTTCCATCTAATTGTTAAAATATCATGAACTGTAAGTGCCTGTAAATGATCACATTCTTTTCATGTCGTGTGTTTGTTTTCTTCAGCTGATGATGAGGTTTATTCCGAAACGTTGAAGAAATGTGTAGAATCTTTTTCTTCGCTTTTAAATATCTAATCAACTTTTGTTATCGCCAGGTGAAAAGTGTGCTTCGTTCTATGTTTTATTTTGCTCGTAGGGTTGCGGAGTCGTAGAGAGTCGGGAGCCAAAGTCGCATGTTTTAGGGTAGAGTCGGAGTCGTTTTTCATAATGTGATGGAGTCGCTCATTTGGATGTGGCAGAGTCGAGGTTAATGTCACTATTTTTTGCTGCCCTAGACTCGAATTTTGGCTAAAATCTATTTATAACTGTCAAAAACCAAAAGTGAATTGAAGAAGAGTAAAAAAGCAAAAAGCTTTTTTAACAAAAAGTAAAAAAGCAATGTTTTTGTTGTAAGAAAGTACGAAATAGCGTATCTATACCTATCACCTAGTACTAGAATTTATATCTAGTCGTTCTGGGTACGTATACATATATATGACACATACGGGGACGAAATATACTTTTCATTCTGGAGTGATAATGCATATTTTACAGTTAAAAAGCAGGAATTACTTATTGCAAGCATCGCAAATCTATTCTGCTCATTTCTGTCTCGTTCATTTCTTCTTCAATAACAATATTGGAAGTGTAAACTAGTAATAAATGCGTTGCATTGTAAGTTACTTGCAAGGCAGCTCAGCGAATGCATAACATTTTAATCACTCACATGCAGAGTTGCAACTCTGAACACTTTTAAGAGTCTATACTCTACACCAGTGGTTTTCTACAACGATCTTTCTTAGTCTCTAGGTTATGCTATGATGTATTGATTGGTATTGACTTGTCTTTACTGGAACCTAAAGTTATGTTGAGATCATAAAGATTTCTAGTCTATTATTGTGGGATATTGATAATGACTAGTTTTTGATAAAACCTAAAGCTGTTCCTTGATACCTAAAAACTTATAGTCTTCAAGTGATGTGTTTTCTATTGACAATGGAAATTTACTTAGCTTATTCTGATGTTAATAACTGGAATATAAGTTGATTTTTTCAGCAATACGTAATATTTTTGTACCTCATATCGAACTCTTTTGTTTTGTTTACTTCCTTGTCATTAGGTTATGTTGCAATGTATTACCATTCGAAATTTCTACACTTTTCTAATGTTATACCTTTGATGTTGTTTGGCTCTTTCAGAGTTTATTGTCTTTCACTTCATCATAATCGTGTTTTATTCTTATCTCCTGATCACCGTTTTATAATTTTAAAAACTGATATAGCATCGGCTTTTGCATTACGTAATTTATTGCTTTTTCATGAAGAAGATTTGAGAACGTTTTAAGATAGTCAATTGCGATATTAGGATACATGAAAAAATTAAAATACAACACAAATGACTTGCAGCAAAAATAATTTCGCAACACTAGCAAAAACTTCACTTAGTCATACACATGTTGTAACAATGCACTGTCTCAGCTGCTACATTTTGCGCGATGGCACGAAAACAATTACTTATGCTGGAAACGTTCTAAATTGTACAAAAAATGCAAAATAAATAGAAAATGTCCGTTTATTCAAATAAGAAAGTATCAAATACATGGTAAAAAGTTAGAACAGAATAAAAAATTCAACACATTACATGCAAAGAAGCGATACAAAAGAGTACCAGAAACGTCAGTACCGCTGAGACGAAAGCAGAACGACTTTAGCAAATTATAACTGCAATTTAACATAGCGTTAGGCAATGATGTGATGTGGCATCTGTACTGCATTGTTACTCTCGTAGTGTAGGTACAAAAAATAAAAAGAAGTGCAAATTGTGCCTATGTTTCTGACAACCATATTTAAATTTTTGGTATTTCGAGTATACGAATTGGATCAACTATTATAATTTCGTTGGATTTGGTGGATGCTTAGTCACAGACAAAAAATTTTGATGCTGATCTATACTTCTGAAGGAAAGCACTGCCTACCTTGCCTACTTAGAGGACATGTGTCTGTTAAAGACATGAATTTATAATAAA
>JACJUY010002506.1:47976-74044 GCA_014220935.1 Platorchestia sp. MABIK | reverse complement strand
GATGAACAATGTTATTGTGTTCAATGTCATCAAATTAATCGTCATCTTGCGTTATGAGAACATAATTTATTTTGGAATAAAACATGTTTAAGGAGCGATATGTATTTCACTAAATGATGCTCAAGCTCGACAATTCCTTATATGTATCTCGTGAAACTCATAACCACGCTGAATTACATTTTGTTCTTCAGCAGCCTAAATGATCTTTGTCGTATCTAATCTTATCTAACTTGGGTGAGTGGAGCGGTGCTCTGTGTTTGATTCGATGGGTTTGGTGCTCGGACATTCTTTCAATTGTTAAGACTCTTGATCTTCAGTAATTTTTGTGCTGTCCTTGTCGTCGCAGTATCACCTTCGTTTAGCTTGCCGTTGCTGGCGTAGCATCACGCACCCAAGAGGGCAGCTCTCAGCGCTCCTGTGGACGCTCCTGTGGAGGTTTTGTTCGGATGCTGTCGCGAGTTTGGAAGTTGCTGGCGCTGGTGTGGGGTGCGTTTTGCTCGATGGTTGCTTGGTTTCCTGTGTATTGGATTGATATTAATATATTCTCTTTCAGGGGCTTAATTATTCAAAAATAGTTCCACTATTCCAGGGTGCTGGTCGGTCCATTCGAGCGATGCACTTTCCGATTCCAATATATCCCGAATAAGTTCAGGTGCTGGTGCTGCCTGCAGCTATATTTTGCCGAGTTTTGAGTACCCGCCTGTCAACTGACTGCTTTGGATTGGTCTTAGTCTCGTTTTGAAATTATTCTTTACGCTTTTATCGAAAATTATAAATATTAGAAGTATTGAAAAAATATCGCACATGATAAACTAATAGAATATAAATTCGGCCTTACAGCTATTGTAGCAATGTTCAGTTAAATGTGAATCTGAAAATATTTGTGTTAATTAATGCAAGTGTAGAAAATCTTAAACTTTAGATTTCAATTATTTTGGCTCAATGCTCCTCATGGATCATTATTTAAATTTGAGGTAGAATGGGGAGCTTGAGTCTAAAAAGCCAAAAGGAAAAATATCAACTATAGCTATAGTTGATATTTGTTCTTAAGACCTTCCCCTTACAGTTCTGGCAAGTTCATGTTTTTAGGTCGCTGCTGTTTCTCATTCCTGCGCAGTACGCTAATTTGTTTGCCAAGTAACATATTTCGTTTGTTTTGCTGTCCGTTATGTTATAGCTTTACCGGGTTCTTATGTGTGATCTGTCATCACTTGCATAGGGGAAAAAGTGAAAAAAATAATCGTTTTATGAATATTTGATTGAGTTTCTGGACAGTAAGGATGTTTTTTCCTTGTGAGAAGGTATCCTTGTTAATTTTTATTTATTTCAAATGCATTCTATCAACTTTCCATAAATTCGGATATACAAGGAATCTATGAGACCTTCCTCTCCAGTTCTTGGAAGGTCCCAATGATTCATTTGGGCTGAAACAAAACAAAAATCAAAAGTTGAAAAATTGAAATAATTTAATCAAGCTAATTTAATTTGACCTAACCTTAACATCAAAAGGAAACCATAAATTAAAAGTGGTGACCGATAACCCACAAGTTCCCTTTATCATATTTCTTCATTTTAAACATGGAAATGCACACATTGTTTTTAGTAGAAATTGCGGAGCTGCTTCCACTGATGTGAATTCAAATTGATTGCATGGTACTTTAGAAAGTTCTCAGATTACGAACGTGAAGTCTAGAATTTTTTTGCAATTTTTTATCTTCATCTAAGGCTTGGTGTTTTATTCGAACTCTACATCACATCTTGCATGTTTTTCATACCCGTAATTCACAAACCTAACAGAAATCATTCAACCAGCGTCTCTGACATGACGGTTTCAACATACTGACAATCGAAATTCATTCCTTTTCCTTTATATTCAATGTTCGTAAATTTGAAATAATTTTATCCCTCTTCTCTGTCAGCATGAAAATAGTCTTGGCTGTATTTTACTACTGTGTTAATGAATATTTATGTTTGTCACTAGATATGTGAATGTATGCGCGACAAGTGTGTTTCAAATTGCTGGGTCGGTTCCATTGTTTTTATTGAACAAGGATCAGGTGGTCTCGCTTGAAATGTATTTAGAGGGGTTTTCTTTATGAACTATAAATTTACATGATCATTTATATGCGTCGATGGTTAATCTTGAGTGGCTTATATTCTGGTCAAAACTTTGATTTAAAATCACTTCTCCTAGTTTTATGGGTTCATTAACAGCCGAACAATTTGGAATCTTTTCTCGTACGACAACAAGCTGGGTCACTCGGCTGCTGAAGCCTTAAGTAACATCGAAAAAACTTTTGGTAACGATGTTGTTGATACCAGAACTGTTCACAGATGGTTTCAAAGATTTCGTACAGGAACCCCACACTAGAACTACGGTCGACAAGCTGAAAAGTTTGAATAGGAAAATTTTACTCATGCTCCAAATTCTCCTGATATCTCTCTCACTCATTGTCACTCGTTAAATCATTTCTAACTTTTACATTCACGTGAAATCATTCCTGAATGAAAGAGCCTCCATCGACGCATTCCAACACGTTGAAGCATTCCAACATTTCATTCGTGAGAAAGATGATGACGTCTTTGAAATGAAATATATTCTTCAGGAAAGCGTTGGGAGAGGTCGTAAAGAAGGAAGATGTATACATATTAAATACTTTACAATGCAACTTTTTATATGAAAAAGCTGATACCTACGCTAGCACAAAACAGAAGCATTGTTTATATAGGCTTAACGTTATGCTCATCAGTCTATGTTACTAAATGTTCAGTAACAACCAGCAGGTGTGAAGCTGGTGAAGTTCCGACGTATTTCGTCCCTTGTGTGTCTGAAGACCAGGATGATGCCTTTAATCCCAGTTAAAAATTCATGCCGTATTTAGGTGGACAGGTAGCAGAACATAGAGAAACATGGCCGCTGAGGGTCACTATCGGCCGCTCTCGACCACAATTTGCCGTTCGACGGCTATCTGCTAGTCTAATTCGGACGTAAACAAGCCGGGAAAATCGAGCTCTTGCTCGATTATGAAGTGGATTCTTATAAAGTGGACATGGCGACCAAAAAACGGCTGCTTTTCCGAATAAAACACGGCTAGAATCTTGCCTACCGCGGCACAGAAACTACTTGAATACGTCTAATTTTTTTAACTTTGAATGTCTCCACAAATGACCAGGGTTGGTATTTCGTCTCGCTCTCAAATTTTTGTTTCTATCATATAGTCGCTTCTTCTCGAATGTGGAAATACTCTTTGGTTTTAAGAAGCTCAATGAGGTTTCAAGGTAATACTTTTAGAAACAAATTTTTAGAAATGAACCATGATTCATTGAGCATTAAAGGCAGATTTTTTTATATTGTTCCATGCTCAGAATTTTACAGGAGACTATATTAATTTACATTTTTCTCCCTTAAGAACTCATCACGTTAGGCAGCTATCTAGTTAATTGAAACCGCACCTTTAATTTCATTTTCTGCGCGATTTTAGATTTAAACCTACATGTTGGTTGTATTACTGAAGTTGATGGTGTTACTTTTGGTAGTTACAAATGTGAATATTGTCGTGGTAGAGTAGACTATCAAATTATTGGTTCTAAGGATATTTTTAAAGTTTTCAATAACCAAGCGGTACATCATCATAATGAGTCGTCATGTTCGAAATACATTGTGGTATTCTGGAATTGATTCAATCTCATAACATATTATCGATAAATAGTAGAAACTTCATTTTTGAAATATCGCTTGATAGACATTTACTACGAGGAAATCGGTTACAGTATTTCGAAAACGCAAAAACGAATGCAGTTACCTAGGCACCCTCACAGACATGCAACGAGGAAAGCAAAGCATTTACGTAATAGAACTCGAGATACGTGTGAAAAAGGTTTTAGCCCATTGAGCTGGATGAGTGACTGCATCAACGTATTCTCCCTAATTATATCTGGAGAATCTTCTACACTGAGGACAGATGTTAAGACTTTCTCTGTGATCAAAACACTGGAAATTGTGGAGTTGATGAAGCTTGTATCACAGATACGAAATTGTGGAGTTGATGAAGCTTGTAGCACAGATACGCTCATCACACACTGCAGACTTGCTTCGGACATACGGACGCTCCTCTTATTATAGTATAGACTATACCATTTCCAATCCAATTTCCTCCTAGTGAAACTAAATTTCCTCCTATTGAAATTGAATTTCCTCATAGTGAAACTGAATTTCCTCCTAGTGATATTGAATTTCCTCATAGTGAAATTGAATTTCCTATTGAAATTGAATTTCCTTCCTAGTGAATTTGTATTTCCTCGTGATAATATAAATTAATAATAAAAATTGTTTATATTTTCTGTTGCTATGGGGATGAATGAGAAAATCTGCAATAGTGGTATACCATATATTGTAATTATAATTCCCATGTAAACAATACCATGTCATATATAAATCATGCTTTTAAATCATTTCCATAGTCACAACCCAAAGATAGGTGAAAGCTAAAATATATACTTGTAAATATTTTGCATAGAAGTTAAATAATGTAACAAGAGAAACTTATTTTGAGTAGTTATTGGAAGATTAGGGCACTTCCTTTAAGTCTTCTCTCCTTGTTGACGCTGGGTAATATTTTTCTACTCTGTTAGTGAAGGCGAGTAACATATTTGGAGTGATATGTCCAATTGCATCTCTTGCAATCACTTCCAATTCTCTCATTCTTTGTTCAGTTATTGAAAGTCCATTATTTGCTGTTACGTTCACTAAATAATCCATTCGCTCTATGAGATTGCGTTTCACGTGGCTCTTGAAGGTACTCCAGACGAGTTCTATTGGGTTCAGTAGATAAGAATATGGTGCTGGTCTGAGAAACTGAACAGATGGATATTCATTTGAAAGGCTTTCAATCCTGCAGTGGGCTGGGGCATAATCAACGATAAATGTTGGTCTTTCTATCCCCTGGTCTATGCAAGCCTTCCTTTTGCGAAAGCCTTCCTTTTGCGTCCGTGATAAATGGTCAGGATCCCTGCTTCATTACCTATGACAAAGAAAAAATGAGAAGACACATTGTCTTTTGCCTCGAGCAAAATGTTCTCATGGATTTTCCACCGTCAAATAGAAAAGAAAACTTTCTCCTTAGAGTCCGACCAGCTTTCCTTCTTCATCAGTGAAGTTTTAAACAATTTAAAAAATTTAAGCAATTTATTTACCCCAAGTGATACAGCAATAGATTGTGTCTTAAGTCTACTACAATCTATTGCTGTATCACTCGTAGTAAACAAATTGTTTAAATTGTTTAAAATTTCACTGATGAAGAAGGAAAGCTGGTCAGACTCTACGGAGAACGAATTTTCAAGATCGAAGAGATCCAGCTTGGCTCCTGATCAAATGGCTCCTGTAGAACGGAATGGCTCCAGTTAGACAAATTTAGTACCCATAGAAAACATTTGGAATGCGTTCAGAGACGAAATATCTATTGTGTCACACTTCCCGTGTGAGATAGAGGAATTATAAGCTGCAAATAATTGAAAAGCGTTCCTGTGCTGCAGTTTCAATTGTAAAGACGGGACAGGAATAATATTTTAGAAAGGATTATTATCAAGACGGATTGGTTTCTTTGACGTTTATATCTCACCGATTGGAATTGGTTCCATCTGGAAGGTATTGAAGTCTCTGGCCCAGAGACGCCCATAATACACTTTTGCTGAATTATTTTGTAAATGTTTATAACTTTTTTTAGATTTTAAAAAATGTAAATATTTAGAAATGGTGTAAGTTCTGAGATAACTCCTTATGTTTTAAATTTTGAGATAAGTCGAAAGGTTTTAAGTTCTTCGAATAAAGGCTTCTTCATAGCCCAAATAATAATCTCACTATAGCGGCAGACTGATTTAGGCAGTTTTATAGTGGGTTGTAATGAAAGGCCTAAACATCACAAAGCCTTGAAGACGGGAGCAATAAATGAGACCAAAGGAGCTACTCAAGCCTTGGCATCTATGATTCACCTACAGAAGAACAAATGTATCGTGGTCGTCGTCTTCGCTGTACGCTATCTCGAGAAACGCTCAGAAGGTAAGCGTTAAAATAAACATAAACGATATATTCAGTTTATATGTATAGAGTGCAGGCCTTCAAACCATCATCTGCATGTTGAATTCATCCCAATTATGAGGTGATTTCCAAGATATCTTCCACCATGACAAAGTCAAGGTGGCAATAATAGGCATCAAACTTATTCAGAAATGAACGTGATTGCAAGTACAGAAAAATTGAGCCACACAGAATGCAAATATTAGCCCTTTATGATACTATGAAGAGAGAAAAACCTGCTTCATGAACATGTTGAGGCGCTCTGTGAAGACGTTCATCGGCTGGACTTACGCTCTCAGATAAATCGAGGGCCCATAAACAGAGGAACTCACCTCCGCCGGGCTTTCGCTTGAAAAATCTTTAATTTATTGAATTTGGAAAGTAATATGAAGTTGATAGGTGCATTATTTCTCAAGTAACAAACTGGTAAAATTAAGTGTTGTGACGGCGCGCGTGTGGGAGTTGAATGGGTAAAGGGAGCGTAGACCCCAGCCGTCTGTGAATGGTCAGGAATGTTTCTATATGCCTCGGAGATGAAGTATCTTTCGATCTTTTGTTTGAGAGTAATTTGAAGTCGATAGGTACATTATTTCTCAAGTTACAAGCTGGTAAAATTAAGTGTTGTGACGACGCGCGTGTGAAAGTTGAGGGGGTAAAGGGAGCGTAGCCCCCGCTGTCTGTGAATGATCAGGAATGTTTATACGTACCTCAGACAGAAATAATGTTTCGATTTTTCGTTTGAGAGTAATTCGAAGTCGATAGGTGCATTATTTCTCATGTTAAAGCTTCTTGAAAATAACCCCTATTTTACTCTGTTTTTATTAAGAGACCCTATGTTCAAGTTTGTGGTCGAAACCAAAGCTTGTTTGCAGAATTCATATCATAAGGGATGTGCCAACTTGTGATAATCCTAACACTTTGACCGCATTTGGTTAAACTGAAGTTTAGTATTCAATGAAAGTTTAATGCGAAGTCTGGTAAGGAATTTTGAAAATAACAAACATTAACTTGACTATGCCTTCATTTAGCTTCAATTAAGTATTTCTGAAATTGAGTTAGTGACTGCTGGTCGGTCATCAGCATTGTGAAAATCTCCTCCGTGTCCACCGGTGGCAAAGTGTTAACCTAGTGTTCGATACTCTGTTTTTGCGTCAGGTTGAGTCGGATAAATCGATATGGTGCTTTAATTTTAGATATTAAATTTTCTTGAAAAGATATAAATTCAAAAGGTTCAGGTCAACACAGTAGGTTATAGACGTAGGTGCGGGTTTCACACAGCACAGAAAAAATAAGACAATTTATTTCATATAAAGCTAAAACATGAAATGTTCGACATTGATTTTTAAAATATCTTAACATTAACATCCTTACTTGATACTCACACATGGGTGTCATAATACCCATGTCACATGTCGAAACAAAAATTATTGAGTAAAAAGCACAGAAAATGCATTCCCTACTTTGCGTTAATCTGATTTTGACAATGCATTTAAATATAATTCTCTAACAAAAACATAATCCTAGTGACGCATAGTAGAAAACACTTTAGTTAGAACGCGTTATGTTGAAATATGAGCAAATGAACTTAGGAACTAGTGATATGAGGAATAAATGTTGAAAATAAAATTGTCAGATTTAAATTATTTTGCGTCTATGAGGTCACATTCGGGACTCGGGCCAATTTTTCATTTTAACGTATCAACTAGTGTGCCAACATAATATATAAGGTCGGAGAGAATAAAATATTTTACCGTTACACAAATTTATGATATTTACTATCTACGCCGAAAATGCTGGCACAAAACAGTTCACCGGAGCCAAAGACATGAGAAGGATTGTTGTACAATGCTAACCGTAACATTTACAAGAAAGAGCTAACACTTCGAAAATTCAACTACTTAAAGAAGTGTTGTCATGATATACTACCGAGCGTAAAAACAAGAGATTGCTACATTTGTAAGATTAACAAGAACATTTTAGGATGGGAATAAGAAAATAAAGCAACGATGTTCCATAAAGTAATTACATAGGATGAGTTACGTCGCAGTTTAAAATGATTTAATAAGAGCGAAAAATGCATTCAAATACCTTAATTTAAAGATCCTTAATTGCTATTCACACAGTGTTATCGTAATACCCATGTTAATTGTCGAAACAAATGATTGGGAGAAAAGCACGAAAAAATGTGTTTTCTTCGTTGCTTTAGTTTTGTTTTGGTAATGCATTTAAATTCAAGTGACTAAGAAAACATAATCCATGTGATGCATTGTTGAATACACTCTCGTTAGTACGCACTCATATTGACAGTTAAGCATGCGAGCATAGGAACTTGTGATGTGAGGGATTAATGTTGAAAGTGCAAACAAATATAAGAAAATAGCTGGGTCACAACGAAAAGTTAACTATATTGCAAACTGCAGTTTACATTGTACATGCAAACTACAAAAATGTGGTGTATGTGCTATAATGTAATGAAAGATGAGCTCATTTGCGATAGAAATTTTCTAACTACTTTTCCAGTACCTAATGTAGCTTGCTATTATTGTGTAGATGCAAGATAACGAGCTATTTTAGTTTTGAATTCTTTTAATGTTTGAGGGTACAGAAGTGAAAAAAGTAAAGATGATTTAAATACGACTTCTTGTGCTCTTGAATGTTACTATTATTAACAATAATCGAATAAACTTCAAGTTTTCCTTTGGAGATTCGTTGCTAAAACCACCTAAGTGCACTTATTTTAAAAATAAATAAGGTGATTATCAGTCAATAATTGTGCGCATATGTGAACATAATTAGTCGATCTCTTTCTTTCAGCGGATTAGGGAATAATGGCTTCCATTGTGTTAGAGTGTGAAATTTGCAATGAAGAATATGACACTGCAGATCAAAAGCCCATCAGCCTGAAATGTGGTCACACATTTTGTCACAAGTGTCTACTGCGCATTGAAACGAGTAGAAGAAGCTGTCCAGAATGCAGGCAGCCCATTGAGGAGTCTGTAGACCAACTGCCCGTCATTTATGCACTTATTCCTCCTTCGAAAAAACCAGCTGTGGAAAAGAATCACTCTCCCCAAGTTAGCCGATGCCAAATTCACGATATCGACTTAGATTTATTCTGTGCTGACTGTTGCGTTATCTTATGCCGAAAATGCTTCAGGCAGTCCCATCAACAGCATCGGGTCGAATTTAAGCAAGACATTCTCAACAAAGATGAAGTGGCTGCTAAATTTACTCAGGAATTACTGCGTAAAATTGAGACCAAAGTAAATACTACGACAGTAAATGTGTCGGCGTCGAGTAAGATTTCAAGGACTCTCGATCAGATGAAAGTTTGCAAAGAGAAGATGCAGCAACACGAGGATATTCTGCTGGCAATGAAGACATCTGCGGCTGAGGATTTGAATTCTTGGAATAATACAGGATCGAAGTCAGCTGAAGAGGAGCATGAGCTGTTCAAAAGATTGTGTGAAGCCTGGAAAGAGCGTGATGAGGTACTTCCACATGTAGAAACGTCAAATTTTTTGACGATGGTGAATGAACTAATTGCTGGCGCCAATCAAGTTCAGGTGAGTTTTTGTTGTAAAGGAAGAAATATTGGGTGCCATAGTTTTTGTTCGCTAGACATTTCATTAGAATGCCTTATTCGGTGTGACAAAGTTGTTCTTGAAACACTAAAAATATTTAAGAGTTTTGATGTACTGATGGTGTTAAATTCGAGGCACATATTTCTTTGACGTTTCCTTTGGAATGGAATACATTACTATATCTTATTTTTTAATCTGCACTCTTTATAACTTTAAAATAAGTGATCCGACTGAGGACGTCATTGCCCATGAGTTTCTCACGTTCTTGGTGTTCCGAGTTAGCCCGTATTTTATAGTCGTTCTATTGATGAAACTTCGTTGCTCTTTGAAAACCCTTCACACGCTCAACGTTTCCGTAAATATTTGAATGAGAAACATCCATCAATTAAGTTTACTTCAAAAATGAAAACGAAAAGCAATTTTCATTTCTCGATTGTCGGGTCTCAAGGAACGAGAAAAATTTCGTAACTTCTGAATTTCAATCCCGTGCTTATGCACTCTTTTGTTCATAAATATAGTTGTGCGCAGTGCGCATCGGCGTACGTCGGAATGACGTCACGCAATATTTACGCAAGAGAGTCAGAGCACCGCGGAAGAAATTTTCGTACTGGGAACTTGCTAGTTCATCCTATTCATTCTGCAATACGCTGCCATGCCGAAAAGTGTAGTGCAATTACATGTGATGATGATTTTAAAATACTTGACAGTTTTTTCAGTGATTTTGACCTTAAGATTTTAGGATCATTGCAAATTTTTAAGGAAAAAACAATTTTAGACAACATGCTAAGCTCATATCCATTTCAAATAGTCAATGTATAGTTGTCTTTTTCTCTGTCTCTCTCTTTTGTATATTCTGGAATTTATTATCGACCGTGTTTTCATGCTCACGTTGAATTGAATATATACTTTGTATTTTGCAGAACTGATGATGGAGCTGGTCTCCGGAACGTTTTCGATTTTTTACTTTATTTTGATTAAAATGGCTAATTTTGTTACCATTTTTTTTAGCTTATAAATTTCTAGTAGAAGACTTCTTTTTAAAGTTTCCTTTCACACCAGATTTGCCACTAAAAAGCTGGTAGTTTTCAGTCCAACTTTTCGTGCCAGAAAAAGCCCTATTGAAAGTAGGTGCACTGTAACAGTAGTTTGACACTGTCAAAACGCAGCCATGCAGTCTTTACACATCAGCTTGCTTACGCCGAAGTTTTTCATTGCGTCCACACGTGCTGTTGCATTAACTCCGTCATTCAACTCTGCTCTGCGACACCAAACTACGAAGGACGACGGCAAAGACATCACCACTATTTATTGATCCCGTGTTCTAGCATTACAATATCGCGGGTCTTTCTCTTGGAGCTAAATTGCTAGGGACAACAATTGACCTCTCTTGCAACCAGAAACCAGTGGTTCGGTTTACTGGGGTAAATCAACTCTAGAGTGAGTGCACTTCCTGTACCGAACTGCAAATAATTTTGGAGACAGGGAGCTGATTTTTAATTGGGAATTGAAGCCCACAGTGTAAACAGCGACCTATTGCAGACTAGAGTGAGATTTTGGCTCAGATGTCTAGTATCATGTTTTTGTTTGTGGAATTTATGAGAAGAGATGCGGAATAGGCTTGGAGTTTTAACAAAAGCCATCGGACATTATTACAAAGTAGTTTCTATAACTTTTGGGGACTAATTATTCTTGTTTTTCCAGAAACTTGCTCAAGAAGTGAAGAAGTCCATGCAGCAGCGCGAGGCCTCATCGAATGCTGGTGTTGAGAGCCGGGATGAAACGTCACCCGGTGTGCGAAAGGGAACAGTTCGCATTCCTCGTAGTCGACGGCCTGCAACTTTGCGGAATTTTTGGGATTTAAGGACACTGGATTAGCTTTCATGTATTTCAGATAAATTACTCCAACAGTGCATATATAATATAGTCAAAAATGACTTGAACTTAATGTCCTGAACATCATTTTTTAGCGTAAGAGACAAACGGCCTTAGCAACATTTCATATTTACGTGAATTAAATCGCTTCGAGATTATTTTAAAATTACACGAGTCAAATGACCTTAGCATCAGTTCAAATTTCATTTGAATCACATGACCTATTTTTAACAAGTGTCATCTTACAAATTTTAGATGAGTCAATTGACCTGAAATAAGTTTCAAGTATAATTATAATGGTCATTCCTGATATTGTTTTCCACTAATTATCTCATGTACGTTATTACCATTCTCTGCAAATTACAACGATCTGTCGGGAGATGGATTATTGCCTTGCGGAGTCGCATTAGTGGCCACGAACTATTGCAATTTTACTACCTTGTTGCTACTAATTTCATGTTGTTTTCATTCTGGCGTGCCTGATACCGTAAATATTCTTCCATTATTTTGTTTGTGATTATTACTTATTTCTTGAGGGAAGAGTTCCCCTTACGGGAAAACTTTTTTGTTATTGAACCTAGAGCAATGAAATTTGATGTAAATATAGAAAATACAAAGAGAAAACTTTTGTCTTTCAGGTGAAAAATGTGATTTTTTTCATGAAAAACAAGATATTCATAGAAAACTGATTTTTTTGGGGGGTTCAAAATGCATCTCCTCCTACAGTTGTTAAGCTAAAGTGATGATTTTGATGTCATTTGATGCGGAAAGATTTGGGCATTACCAAACTCTACATATATGGCATTCTTCAAATTTCTACTTTGAAATGAAAAAAAAAAAAATCATATGCATACTTTTTTCGTAAAATTTTGCACTCGTGACGTCACAACTTTTGATTGAAAAAGAATTTCGAATTGTCATGTAGAGTTTAGTAATGCCCAAGTTTTTCCGCATCCAGTGATACCCATACGATTACTGTAGCTCAAAAACTGACGGAGAGATGCATTTTGAAACCCCAAAACCCGAACCTCCGAAAAAAGACAAAATGAACAAGCAGAAACAATCTCATTTTTACTTTATTATTTTTGTGGGGTCAGCTAGGACCCTTGCAATCATTATACAGTAATAAAGAGACATAGGAGATGACATAGCAACGTCGCGCCATGGAGAAACAGCAAAGGTGGGGTGTAATAGGATGAAATTCTACCTTTGAATGTAAAATATACATATGTAATACATACATAATACATATATTCATTTATAATTTGTGTAATATATAGTTCGTATTGAATTAAAAATATATTATCTTTCAAAACCTTGATTATTCGAAAATGATATTACTCTTTCACGGGCTGACCGATGTCTTCGATGCAATGCTGTTTCTGGTTCCACAAGATTCCGAACAAGTTCGGTTGCTATTGCTGCTTGGAAGTATATTTTGCCGAGTTTCGAGGAGCATTGAGCCTGTCAACGCCTGTCAACTGGCTGCTTTGGATTGGCTTGGGCGCGTTTTAAAATATTCTTTACGCTTTTAGCAAAAATTATAGCATTAAAGCATAGTGCATATGATAAACTAATAAAATATTAATTTGGTCTTTGCAGCGATTTCACTAAATTTCAATTAAACGTGAATCTAAAATTAGTTGTGTTAATTACTACAAGTGTAGAAAATCTTACACTTCAGGTATAAATTATTACGGCTCTATGCTTCTCAAGGATCATTATTCAAATTTGAGCTAGAATGGGGGAGTTTAGGCCTAAAAAGTCTAAAGGAAAAATATCACCTATAGTTATAGTCTACAGCTGTAGATGGTTAATATAAAGTGTCTTATATTCCGGACAAAGGTTTGATTTAAAATCGCTACTCCTAATCTTATGAATACGTTAACAACCGAACAATTTGGAATCCTTTCCTCGAACGAAAATAAGCTGGGTCACTCGGCCGCCGCAGCATTATGAAATATCAAACTAGCTTTTGGTTACGATGTTGTTGACACCAGATACTGTTCACTGATAGTTTCAAAGATTTCGTACAGGAACCCCACACTAGAGCTGCAGTCGACAGGGTGAAAAGTTTGAATAGGGAAATTTTACTCATGCTCCCTATTCTCCTGACATATCTCTCACTAATTATCACACGTTGCAGCATTTCAAACTTTTGCATTCACGAGAAAGCATTCATGAATGAAAAAGTATAGTTGAAGCATTCCAACAGTTTATTCGCGAGAAAGATGACCACGTCTTTGAAGATAAAATATATTCTTTAGGAAAGCGTTTGGAGTGGTCATAAAGAAGGAAGGGGTATGCTTATTAAATACTTTACAATGTGGCATTTTATATGAGAAAAATTGATACTTGCGCATGCACATAACACAAGCATTGTTTATATCGGCACAACGCTATGGTCATCAGTCTATGTTACTAAATGTTGAGTAACAACCAGCAGGTACGATATAATCCGTCCGCTGTTCGCTTGCATTGTGACTAGTATACTGCATGCCTTCAATACATCCGCAAAATTGCCAGGATTGGCACTTCGTGGAACGCTCAAATTTATGTTCCAATTATTTAGTCCTTTCTTCCCGAATGTGGAAGTCTTGATCGGTTTTATGAAGCTCAATGAAATTTCAAGTTAATGATATAAATAATTTTATTTTACGACAAGATCGCAACTTAATTGTTATGCGGTGATCCAGTTGATTAAAATCGTGACGGAAATTTGACTCTAATCTCAGCTAATTTGAAATCCATGTTGGTTGTATTTATTGATTAACGTTTATGGTGTACTTATTTTTTGTAAAATTTTTGACTTGACCATTTCCGTCGAAGGGTTGACGATCGACTTATTTAATCCCAGAATTTTTATACAGCTAGGATTTCAATAACCAAATGGTATATCATAATGAGTCGACTTTGTTTGAAATACATTGTGGTATACTAGAATGGTTTCAATCCCGTTACACATTATCATGATATAATAGAATCTTCATGTTCGAAATATCACTTGATGGACATTTATTACGAGGAAATCGGTTACCGTGTTCTGAAGGCGCATATAAGGAATAAAGTTTGCTCGGCGCTCTCACTGACATTCAACCAGGAGAACACAGAATTAGCATAATAAAATTCAAGAAACGTGTGGTCAAGTTTTTAGCCCACTGAGTTGGGTGAGAAACTGCACGTATGTTCAATAGTTGTATCTATGGAAAATCTTTAACACCTGAGTTGAACACAAAATTGATATGAAAGGTAATCCGTTATCTCTCTAGTCCAGAGAGCATTGTATTCCCAATACTATAACCAAATCACAGTTTTTTTTGGAGAACTTTGTGCTCAACAAAATACCTGACAACGATATGGATGAAATGAACGTAAAAAAGACTATTTTGAACTCAAGTGTGGGTTTGGCGAGCAGTCTCGAAATGGAACATAAAATTCATTGAAAAGATTGTCGGAAAAAACAATTCTTTAAATTGTTCTATTCGTAAAATTTCACTAGAGAAAATCTTATACATTGAACAAGCGGATTATCATTGTTAATAACTATAATTATAATTTTACCTATAAAATTACAACAGATTCGGACTTTTGTTCGGATACGAGGTTTAAATTAAACTTTATCATTCGGAAATTTGTAATGAATTGTGACGACGAAATGAATATGTTTTCTAAACTTATTTAAACACATTAACACTTTGAGTACAAGTGCAAATCATTCTGCTAGTAAATAAAAGGTGAAGTCATGTTTAATGGACAATAGAACTACTCGTAAACTGGTACTGGGACGTAATTAGTTTCAAACAATGTTTCCTTTGAATTTCAACCCCAGAAATAATCGCAATGCATCATTTAAAAACACAATTTTGCGTCAACATGTGAAAATAGTCATGCCTAATGCAGCATGAGTGATGACAATCAATACAACTATGAGACTATAACAACACCATGGAGTAAATAAGAGATCTACTTTTCTAAAATATAGATCTTCGCGTCACCGTCGCATGATACAGGCTTTCATGAGACAGTGATATGCTAACCATACAGGCTTTCAAATAAATTAAAAAAACTTAGATTTCAGTTTTTGATAACCTCTTACATATATAGTTCATTCTTAACATTGCTTACATATTTCTCGCCAAAGGATCTGAATGCTATGCACGCGCTGAAAAAAATGAAATTAAAGCAAAGGAGTAACCATTTATTTCATTCAAGCTACTATCGAACGTGTTCTGAACGAATCCTGGTGGTGTAATGATCCTTCCTCGCCCCTAGCAACACAGGTCTAAAACGTGGTTGCCAGATAAATCAGTCTGCTTACGAGAAAAAATGCGAGAAAAAATGGCTAAATTGGCCAATTCAAAATGTATTGACATATGGTTAATTAAATATCACAATAATAATAAACCTGATACTGATATTGACAATATTATGACGAGAACACATTCTCGAGATATTCCAGGTCTTCTGCTTCTTGAGTCGTGCGGTGTTGGTAGAAATAGCCAAGTGAATTTCCTCATAGCCACGGCGTTTGATAAATGGTCAATTTTGTGTAAGTTGGTCAAGAAATTGCCATTCTGGCAACTGCTTACAGAGTAAATTAATTCGGTGCTTAACGTTGCCACTTAAGAATTGCCGATGACCGGTTTTTCAACCCAGATCTGGGTTTTTCAAAAACATGTTCGGTTATGGCAACTCACGGGTTTTGAAACTACTTTTACGGAAAATCTGTCGTTCATTACGCGATTAGTTAGTTAAGAGCGCAAAAGATGTGCATACTGTAAATAACAGACTTGCATAATGAAATGAAAATGAAGTTTGTGAAGAATTTACCTCTTGTGCATTTTCTACTTCAGTTTGAACGACGTACAAACCACATCAAATCGTCCGCGTTCGTTGGAAACCAAGAACCGGCTGTTTTTGCCACCCTTCAAGTCAGGGTTGGCAGGTTGGTAATTTCATGGCCAATTCATACAAAATTTTTGAACGCCGTGGCCATGAGAAGTTCACTTGGCCATTTTTAAAAACATCGCATGACTCAAGAAACAGAAGACCTGCAAGATCTGGAGGAGGTGCTCTCGTCGTAATATTTTTAAGATGAGTAAAAAGTTTTTAGTATTGGAATTTTTACATGAAAAAATGTCTACAAATCTTGTAGTGGCCATTCTGGCCATCGTTTTTCGTGAAATGTGGCCATGAGCTGACTGATTCATCTGACAACCCGGCTTCAAGTCTTGACCATACCATGATAGTGAATCATTGATCACTGAGATCAGACTGATCAGTGCCCAATGCCCATGCGTGAGAGTAACAACACGTGCTTCCAGTGAGGTTGCCAGCGGTTGTGTGATAAACACACCAATTGTGATCAACGAAGTTACCAGTAAATTTCATTTATTAACAATCATGAAGCATCTGCCATCCTCTAGAGAGTTATCATCTGGGATCCCCTGTTCTTTTCATCAATGCAGCGGTGGTTAGGATTAGCTCGAGAAAGCAGTTGTGCTTAACTTTGTTTTCCATGGCGTGATTCATGTTTATTTGTGGTCGATAAGTTGTGGTGGGACTGTGCTTTTGTCAACGTACTTTTTAGGGAGTACGTTGACAAAAGGACAGTCCCACCACAAATTATCGATCATAAAAAACATGAATTACATTTCCTAACGCATTATCGTTATGAAGAACATATTCAATTCTTTTTCAAAATCATCGATCTATTATTTCTCCCCTGAGTTTTATGATGCATTCATTACAAGGGATTCCGTACGCGCAAGAGACCGTAAGATGTACATATAATATAAACTGAAAAAATGAGAATTAATCACTAAAGCAGCCGAAGCCATTTGATTGCATTCGAATAAAACTATCCTGAAGGCAGCTTGGGTTTGGTATTGCAACTTTGAAGTGACGTGTGGATGACTCAAGTTTTAATGAACTCGAGTAGTGCCATGCAAATGACCTTCATCAACTCAACTTCTAAGTGATTATGGAAAACCTTGGTGCGTGTTGTTGTTAAATTAATGTGACCCAAATTCCTTTAGCAATCATCTTTGCAAGCACTAAAACATGTGGAGCGTTATGAGATGACTCATAATATCTAAGTCGATAAGTCAATGTTAGAGAAAATTTTTTATTAAAGAGGAATGAATATTAGGCAATTCAAATGGAAGCAAAGATTACCCGTTTGTTCTAAGGAGAAATGTCGTTGCGACATTTGAAACTAAATGCACAAAACGTTAAAGTTAAGAGCAACAAAATTAATAACTCTTAAGAACCGGACCAAGGCGTTCGACTAGCGGTATGACGATGCTCAAGGTTGTCAGAGGAAGGGCTGCCTGCACCCGTGCGCTTTTGAGTTAATTAAAGTTTGTTAATATACAGTTTTCATTATCTAGGTCTAGTGTAGTTATAGTAATGGTGATATAAATATCGTAGTGTTCGGTTTAAGTTTCAAGTTATAGTTTTGCGCTTTCAAGTTATAGTTTTAGTTTCAAGTTATACTTTTAGTTGCAAATTATAGTTTTAGTTTCAAGTGTAGGAATGCATGGGAAAACGTCGTCCTAAATACCCAGCTCAAGGAATGGCAAGTGATTGGTCATGAAACAATAGTCCACGAACCTCCAAGGTACCAGTGAGCCTCAGGACATGCCGCGAAGCGAAGTCAGGCGAGTGGACGGATGAGCGATGCATGCAGCAGCTGGGAAGGCGCCTCAGCCACGCTCGCACGTTCATTAGTGGAAGTGGAGGGCAAAGGAAAGAACCCATCAACGCCTCTGAGTTGGTTTCGGGGGAAATTCCGCAGGTGATCCAGATAAAGGCTGCAAAGGCTTCGGTCAAACAAAGAATAATTTAGTAGATAGGTGAAGTAGGGTGGTCAAGTGTTGGAGGCGATCTCCTATGGCCGTCCAAAAAATTAGCGAGGTAATTGTGGTTTGGCTCAAATAATGCGTTCATTACATTGTTTTCAGAGACATTTAGACAACAACCAAAAACAAGCCACCTATAGAGCTGGGTTAAATTATTGAAATGAATAACTTATCTGTAACTAAATTTAATATCAAGTTCTAACGTGTTACTTATACGTTGGGATTAATTAAATTTAGCCTTAAAAGTAAGTTCAAGAGCGAAGAAAACTTTCATGTAACTAATACAGGCAAATCTGTAAATTTTCTGCACAAATGTTTCAACGTTTTGAACAGTGTCATTTTAATGCTTTCCCCACCTCTTTAAATTTATTTCAATCAGATGAGTTACAATAGATCTTTGTCACATTATTAAGTCATGGCATTGCAGATAGGTTTTAGCGAATTAAATATTACTGGATAGATATTGTACACGTAACGTAGTTAATTTCAGTAAATAAAATACCCACACAGTCCTGCACTTTTCTGTATTTGCGAGAAAAACACAATTAAATCGTTATATATGAAAAAGATGGAGAAACCAAGTAATTCACAATTCACGAGCAAAGCACCATCCACAATATATGTAAACAAGCGAGTATTCGCCGTTTCTACGAAAGTTTATGTTCGGAGTTTTCCAACGGTTTCGAAAGCACGAACACACCAAAATCTGGCAGTTGATCATCTGTGTTCGTGTTCGCGGACTCCCGAAAAACACAAGATTCGGCCTAAAGATTGATAGTGTTTACGGAGTAACGGCAGTGTCTTTTGCTTGAGTGCAGGAGTTACCACTGACAGGTTTTTCTACCCAGATCTGGGTTTTTCCAAGAGCATGTTCGGTAATGGGCTTCGAAATTCCTCTCTCGGAAAACCTGTTATTCGTTATGAGCGCAAAAAAGTGCCAACTGTGAGTCACACTCTCACATAATAAAATGCACCCTAGTTATGCGAAGTGCTTACGACTTGCACGTTTTCGTTTTAAACGACGTGCAACTCACATCGAACTCGTTCTTTACGCGTTCGTTCATGACGCTGAACAGGTGTTTTTCCCGCGCTCCTATCTGGCTGCTCTGGTCATTTCTCGTGGCATCTTCTTGAACCAGTCGGAGGAAGCTAGGCATTGTTTCGTGAGTTCGCCGGACATGCTCGCGCTTAGTGAAATATGATTTCGATAAAGTTTTGTGAGACCTTCGCTGAGCATATGCTATCCGTGCGTAAGTAAGCGCATTAGGAACACTTTTCTTTATACATATTTGTACTGTAAATATTATGGTCGAAAGAGGAGTAGCTGAACACAATTTTGAGAGTGACTCCCGCCTTTCTCTAGTGAATGAGATGGAATGTGGCCGCTGTGTGCTGTTGGTGTGGATACGTTCTTGTGGCCGTATTTCTTATTTGTTGTTGATAGCTTCTAGCGAATTATTTAAATGTCATGGCTGACGGAAGTGTTTCAGCTTTCATTTTATCAACTGTTCACTTCTTTATAAATTCGAAGATTTTGTTTAAAACTGTTTGGATGAATAAGTTTTAGTCGAGGGGGGCAACCCAAAAATTTTCAAAATATGATCCCATTCGTTTGAAATTTGGCCAGTATATGTATTCGTTGAAAATGAACATATTTTACTCATGTATATTTTTCGATTTAAGCCTTATTTTTTTGAAAAATCCGAAATATTAGTTTTTTGGTACATTTTTATAGAGATTCCAAAAGAATAGAAGTCATTGAGTTTTTATGCTAGAATAAAACCAAAGACAGATTTAGAATCCTTGAAGCATTGCGAACAAAGTGATGGTAGCAAATTATCCATTTGAAACTTTCATTTTTTTTATTTGCGATATTTGACCACTAACGATCATATACACTAATTTTGTGTTTTGAGCTTCATAAAAAAAAATCATTTGTACAATTGGGAAGAACAGAATCATACTTTCGCTAGAAATGTTTCAAGAGTTGTAAAACTGTCTTTGTTTTTTCCTAGCATAAAAACTCACTGACTTCTATTCTTTTAAATGTTGAAAATAAGGGTTGTTGGTAATAATAATTTTAAATAAACAAATTTTCATCTGAACTGTAACATAATGAACAATTTATGTAATTGAATGCTGTTTTCACTTTTATATCAATAATTTCCATGCACAACTTCATATTCACACTGTGAATTGTAATTTACTAAAAAAAAATTTGTAAATCAAAATAATTAACTTTTATATATCTAGTCTGATTCTTATGAAATTTGACTATTTTATGTAATTTTTAAAAGAAACACAATTTCTTCTATTCATTTTTCGATTCGGGCCTTTGTTTTTTTGAAAAAATTGGACATATTGGTATTTTAGTTCATTTTTATTGATTTTTCGAAAGATTAGAACTCATTGAGTTTTTATGCTAAAACAAAACCAAAAACAGTTTTAGAATCCTTGGAACATTTCTAACAAAAGCATGGTACCAAATTGTCCATTTCCCGTTTTGTTTTCTTTTTATATGGGGTCGAAAATTCAGGATTTTTTGTCCCTTTACACACCCTTGGGGGAGGAAGGGGGGGATCTAGTGTCCGTAGCGCCATAAAATTTTAGGACCGAATAGTCCACCACCTAAGAGGCCTTTTTCAACAACAACCCAAAAAATGCTCATCGGACCGACAGGGGCCTGGTATAGGGGCCTGGGTTGACCTCCTTAAGTTAAGTTATGAGAAAGCAAGTGCGTTGAATTTTTAGTTAAGTTCGGTCATGAGCGAGCAAGTGCGTTGAATTTTTAGTTAAGTTCGGTCATGAGAAAGCAAGTGCGTTGAATTTTTAGTTAAGTTCGGTCATGAGCGAGCAAGTGCGTTGAATTTTTAGTTAAGTTCGGTCATGAGCGAGCAAGTGCGTTGAATTTTTAGTTAAGTTCGGTCATGAGCGAGCAAGATCGTTGAATTTTTCCGTTGTTGCTTTTCTTCACACACTTTCCTACGACAGACTAGTCTTGCTTTAGGAAATTAAACAGCGAACTGCCGTGGACAGCACGAAATTGCATGATGACTGTTTTATACAGGGTGGTTTTTAAATACGGGACCCGAAAAAATCTTTAGTAACTTTTGAGACAATGAACGGATTTTTGAAAACGGTTGTAAAAACCTGAGATTTATCTTTTATTTGGACTATATTTTGAAGATGGCATTCGTCATGTGGCGTCCACTCGACTGCAGACAATGTTAGGCGCGTGTTCGCATGCTTCTCATTGCAGCACTGGTGAGGGTGGGACCGATCAATCTTGTTTCTGAGATAATGGCATCTTTGAGTTCGGCCAGATTGGTTTGAGTCAGGTTGTACTTTCTCTTGAAACTTCTCTGGGCTAGGATAATGCTCCTTCCGCTAGAGAAGTACGCAGTGCTTATGAAAGCTAATTGTTCCTTTGTCTAGTTCGTCATCTTGGCGGCAGTTTTAGGGAAGGATGAATTTTACTGTGTCTTCTGATTCTTATTTTGACTCTTGTATCATGAATACGTTGGTACCATATAAAAAATATATATCTCAAGATTCTACTGCCGTTTTGTTTTCAAAAAACCGTTCATTGTATTAAGGTATCAAAGATTTTCTTCGGGTCCCGCATTTAAGAAACACCCTGTAGTTAATGAATTTTGGTTAAGGGATTTTGTGATTGCAGTTTCCTTCCAGAAAAAGTATAGCGGATAAGGTAATGATGGCTTCCATTGTGTTCGAGTGTGAGATTTGCAGTGAAGGATATGACTCTGCAGACCGAAAGCCCATGAGCCTGAAATGTGGACACACATTTTGTCACAAGTGTCTAGTGCGGATTGAAACGAGTAGAAAAAGGTGTCCACAATGTATGCGGCCCATCGAGGAGTCGGTAGACCAAATGCCTGTCATTTATGCACTTATTCCTCCTTCGAAAAAATCAGCTGTGGAAAAGAATCACTCCCCCCCAGTTAGCCGATGCCAAATTCACGAACTCGACTTGAATTTATTCTGTGCTGACTGTTGCGTTATCTTATGCCGTAAATGCTTCAGGCAGTCCCATCAACAGCATCGGGTCGAATTTTAGCAAGACATTCTCAACAAAGATGAAGTGGCTGCTAAATTTACTCAGGAATTACAGCGTAAAATTAGGACCAAAGTGAACACTGCGACAAAAAAATTGTCGGCAGCGAGTAGTATTTCAAGGACTCTCGATCACATCAAAGTTTACGGAGAGAAGATGCAGCAACATGAAGACATTCAGTTGGAAATAAAGACATCTGCGGCTGAGGATTTAAATTCGTGGAATAATACAGGATCGGAGTCAGCTGAAGAGAGGCATGAGCTGTTCAAAAAATTGTGTGAAGCCTGGGAAGAACGTGAGTTACTGTCGCACGAAGAAACATCAAATTTCTTGACGATGATGGATGAACTTATTGCTGGCGCCAACCGAGTACAGGCGAGTTTTTTGTTCAGGGAGAAATATTTGGTGCCATATTTTTCGTTCAATAGTCTTAGACATTTCATTAGGAGGCCTTATTTGGTGTGACCAAGTTTTTCTGGAGACACTTGCGATATTTAAACGTTTTTATGTACTGATGGTATGAAATTCGAGGCATATATAGTATGCCTATGACGTTTCCTATGAAATTGAATATATTACTATTCGTATCTTGATTTTCAATATGCAGTCTTTTTAATTTGTAAAATTAGTGATCAGCCTGAGTTCGTCATTTTCTATGACTTTCTCGTCTTCTTGGTGTTCCGAGTAAGGCTGTAGTAGACTTTCTTTAAAGTTCCAATTTACACCAGTTGTGCCACTAAAAAGCTAGTAATTTTTAGTCTTTATTTGTGTATCAGATAAAACCCATTGCAATAGGTGCACTGTAACAGTAGTTTGACACTGTCAATAATGCGTGGTGAGACATCACCACTGTTTACTGATCCCGTTTTCTAGCAGAATGTATTACAATATCGCGGATATGTTTCTCTTAGCGCTCAATTGCTAGTGGCAAGAATCGACCTCTCCTGCAACCAGAACCAGTGATTCGGTTTATTGCTGTAAATCGACTCTAGAGTTTGTGCACTTTCTGTACTGAACTGCAAATAACTATTGGAGACAGGGAGCTGATGTTTGGAATTGAAATTCACAATGTAACCTGTGACCTATTGCAGACTAGAGTGAGATTTTGGCTCAGATGTTTCGTACCTTGTTTTGTTTTGGAAATGTAGCTGAAGAGATGCGGCATAGGCTTTGTTGTGTCAACAAAAGGCATGGGAAAGAATTACACACTAGTTTCTCTAACTTTTAGGGCTAATTATTCTTGTTTCTGCAGAAACTTGCCCAAGAAGCGAAATCCATGCAGCAGCACGAGACCTCATCGAATGCAAACGAAACGTCATCTGATATCTGAATGGCAAGAGTTTAAATTCCTCAGAGTCGATGGCTTGGAACTTCGCGGAATGTTTACTTTTGGAGGTAAATGAATTAGCCTTCATATATTTAATAAAAATTACAACAGCGAAAATTTTACCTAGCACTAATTAAATTTGCCTTGAATTTAACGGCCTGAAGAACGGCCCCAGCAACATTTCATACTTACATGAGTTAAATCGCCTTAATATCAGTTCAAATTTCATTCGAGTCAAAACACCTGTTTCATCAACAAGTGTCACTCTGTAAACTTTAGGATTTTAAAATATAAATATAATGATCGTTGCTGATAATCATGTATTCCACCAATTACTTTATGTACGTTAGTGTTAGCCTCTGAAAATTACAACTATCATTGAATTCAAAGCCTTCAAAAGCATACGTTCAAGCATTCAAGGTACACTGTAGAGCACGTCATTTGAGACTCAATGATTACAGATATGCGTTGAAAACACTTGTAAAGCCTGCTGCATCAAAATTATTATTGACAGTACTCCAAACCGTTTTTTGGCGATTAGTACCAATTCTGTAGGAAATTGCGTCTAGACGCTCCTAATTCTGTACATCTTGAGCGGGAGCTTTGCGTCACTTTCCCTCTGTCTATTGTTTGCCGCAGGGGTTCGAAAATTTTGATTTGTTTGTATTGGCTGTTGTCATTTCACTCGAAAGTGGCCGATGCCTTGTTGCTGCTGTCTTCCCAGTTTTTTACTATGTGTGTTTGAGTCTGTGATTTCTTTTATTTTCATTTCAGGGTAATTATTCATTTCATGAAAGTGATTGGGATATTGAAAGTACGTAAATTAAGACAATGAAAATGAAATCTGTCTCGTTTAAAATAAAAACACTAATAACTAAGTTTTTCAAAACGAAATTGATCTTATCGGTAAAACTCCTAAAACATCGAAGTGACTTATTGTCTCTTCTTGAGCTTAGCTAGAAAATGACATATCCTGTCGTCCTAATTTATCCTCTACTAAAAATCTCCCTGCATCAGTTATTGTCCGTGAGTAAACACCTTTCTACCGATGTTTCATCTTCATTTTTCCCCGATTACCTATGAAAGTGAACTTGTGACACACAGAGTGTGGAATCTAACTTGGGTGAGTGGAGCCGAGCTCACCGTTTGATTATATGGGTATGGTGCTCGGACATTCTTCTAATTGTTAAGACTCCGCGTCGGGATCGTCAGTAATTTTGTGGTTTTCTTGTCGTCACAGTATCACCTTCAACCCCTGGCTTGCCGCTGCTGGCGTAGCTGCAGCCACGCACGCTGCTGTTCGCTGCGTCCTGTCACGCTCCTGTGGAGGTTTTGTTTGGATGCTGTCGCGAGTTCGGGAGTTACTAGGGTTGCTGTGGTTCGCGTTTTAGTCATTGGTTGCCGAGCTATTTCGAATTGAATTTATATTATTATTTTCTCTTTCCCTGACAAATAATTTCGGAGGGGAGGCATTAATTATCAGTTATCTTTTAATTCTTTTACTTAAACGGCTACTAAACTGGCATCCAGCTCAACATACCGGGGAGGGCATGGCTTCCGTGGCCCCCTGGTTGCGGTACTAGGTCTTAGGCCTGTTTTAATATCACTCTTTACGCTGTTAGTAAAAATTGTATATGAGAAGTATTGAAAGAATATCAAATAGAATATAGTAATGAAAGAATTATATATGAGAAGAGATGAAAGAATAGTAAGAATGATGAAAACAATGTAATAAAATGTAAATTAGACGTTTGGGGCTATTTCAGCCATGTTCAATTAAACGTGAATCTAAAATTAGTGGTGTTAACAATTATGATGGCTCAATGCTCTTAGAAGATCATTATATAAATTTGAGGCAGAAAGGGGAGCTTAAGTCTAAAATTGCGAAAGAAAAATATCAACTATAGCTATAGTTGATATTTGTTCTTAAGAACTTCCCCTTTCAGTTCTCACAAGTTCATGTTTTTGGGTCGCTTCTGTTTCTCATTCCTGCGCATTGCGCTAATTTGTTTGGCAAGTAACATATTTCGTTTGTTTTGCTGTTGGTAATGTTATATCTTTATGGGGTTCTTATGGGTGATCTGTCATCACTTACTTAGGGGAAAAAGTGGTGTAGCGAAACATTAATCTCATCTTGCTAAGTAATATAATTTTATTTCGTTTCGCTAGGTAATATATTTTTTTTTTGTTGGTCTGGATGATGTGAACAGAGCGCACTCGAGGGGATATTGGAATGTTTGGTAGATCAAGTGTCTTGACCGTTGAAGGGGGAGA